>BLSH010173708.1:317423-331629 GCA_018402905.1 Glandirana rugosa | reverse complement strand
AGATGCAGATATATTTCTACTTCTTATACAGTCATGGCCGAAATTGTTGGCACCCCAGAAATTTTTACAGAAAATCAAGTATTTCTCACAGAAAAGTATTGCAGTAACACATGTTTTGCTATACACGTGTTTACTCCCTTTGTGTGTATTGGAACAAAACCAAAAAATGGAGGAAAAAAAGCAAATTGGACATAATGTCACACAAAACTCCAAAAATGGCATGGACAAAATTATTGGCACCCTTTCAAAATTGTGGATAAATACGATTGTTTCAAACATGTGATGCTCCTTTAAAGTGGTTGTATACTCTCCTATCGTTTTCAGCTAAGGAAGCTGACATCTTAGCCTCTGTTTAATCTGCAACTGCCATGATGCTGCACATGTGATCCATTATGACACCACCCATTGGATGGTTTGCTAGTTTGGTTGAGAGCACAATCAAGGAGGCAACTAGCATTTCCGGTATGCCGGGAATATTAACTCTTTTTTGACACACTTTTGACACATCAAATCGATGGGTAGACAACCACTTTAAACTCACCTGGGGCAAGTAACAGGTGTGGGCAATATAAAAATCACACCTAAAAGCAGATAAAAAGGAGAGAAGTTCACTTAGTCTTTGCATTGTGTGTCTGTGTGTGCCACACTAAGCATGGACAACAGAAAGAGGAGGAGAGAACTGTCTGAGGACTTGAGAACCAAAATTGTGGAAAAATATCAACAATCTCAAGGTTACAAGTCCATCTCCAGAGATCTAGATTTGCCTTTGTCCACAGTGTGCAACATTATCAAGAAGTTTGCAACCCATGGCACTGTAGCTAATCTCTCTGGGTGTGGACGGATGAGAAAAATTGATGAAAAGGTTGCAACGCAGGATTGTCCGGATGGTGGATAAGCAGCCCCAAACAAGTTCCAAAGAAATTCAAGCTGTCCTGCAGGCTCAGGGAGCATCAGTGTCAGCGCAAACTATCCGTTGACATTTAAATGAAATGAAATGCTATGGCAGGAGACACAGAGACATAAAAAAGCAAGACTACAGTTTGACAAAATGTACTTGAGTAAGCCAAAATCCTTCTGGGAAAATGTTTTGTGGACAGATGAGACCAAGATAGAGCTTTTTGGTAAAGCACATCATTCTACTGTTTACCGAAAACGGAATGAGGCCTACAAAGAAAAGAACACAGTACCTACAGTGAAATATGGTGGAGATTCAATGATGTTTTGGGGTTGTTTTGCTGCCTCTGGCACTGGGTGCCTTGAATGTGTGCAAGGCATCATGAAATCTGAAGATTACCAAAGGATTTTGGGTCACAATGTAGAGCCCAGTGTCAGAAAGCTGGGTTTGTGTCCGAGATCTTGGGTCTTCCAGCAGGACAATGACCCCAAACATACATCAAAAAGCACCCAGAAATGGATGGCAACAAAGCGCTGGAGAGTTCTGAAGTGGAGAGATCTTAAAATTGCTGTTGGGAAAAGGTGCCCTTCCAATAAGAGAGACCCGGAGCAGTTTTCAAAGGAAGAGTGGTCCAAAATTCCGGATGAGAAGTGTAAGAAGCTTATTGATGGTTATAGGAAGCGACTGATTTCAGTTAATTTTTCCCAAGGGTGTGCAACCAAATATTAAGTTAAGGGTGGCAATAATTTGGTCTCGCCCATTTTTGGAGTTTTGTGTGATATTATGTCCAATTTGCTTTTTTTCGTCCCTTTTTTTGTTTTGTTCCAATACACACAAAGGGAAGAAACATGTGTATAGCAAAACATGTGTTACTGCAATACTTTTCTATGAGAAATACTTGATTTTCTGGAAAAATTTCTGGGGTGCCAACAATTTCAGCCATGACTGTATTTATACCTATAATAAATAAAGGAAATACATGAGTTAACAATTTACCTGCAATAAATTGATTTGTTAATTATTTAGAAATGTAGAATGGAAGAGACACAAATATATATCTTTTTCTTATATCAATAATTATATAAAAAATAGGAAATACACAGGTTATCAATTTACCAACAATATATTGATTTGTTAATTATTTAGAAATGTAGGATGGAACAGACAGAAATATATTTATTTTTCTTATATTAATACTTATATCAAAAGTAGGAAATAAATGGATTAACAATTTACCAACAATATATTGATTTGTTAATCAATTAGAAATGCAGGATGAAACAGACATACATATATTTCTATTGCTTATATTTAAATGTATTATTAATATGAGAAATAAATGATTTAAGAATTCAACAACTATATATATATATATATATATATATATATATATATATATATTGTAAATGTACTGTGGAATGTATATTTTATATGCAAAGAGATCTCTTTTTCCCCCCTTTTTTTTACTAAATTATTTTAATATGAATGGATAAAAAACTTAATTTTATATAAAATATTTATTGGTGAAGAGATTTCTTAATTGCCTTGAAAGTCCCTCATTGTGGTTGTTCTATATAGTATATTCAAAGGGAAGTGGCAATTACACACATGATTTATCAGGCTGTTCTTTCTCATGCCTAACGAAATACGCGTCAGCTTGCTCTCCTGTGTTTGACCCTCGGCTTGCCTAACAGACTTTGCTTCAGCTTGCTCTCTGTGTTTGACCCTCGGCTTGCCTAACAGACTTTGCTTCAGCTTGCTCTCCTGTGCTTGACCCCCGGCTTACCTAATGGACTTGCTTCAGCCTGCTCCTCAGGTGTTTGACCCTCGGCCTGTATAATGGACTTTGCTCTTGTGCTTGACTCTGGCCTGTCTCACAGACTTTCCTGCACTTGAGTATGCAGTCAGTATACTGTGTGCATACACCCCTGCCAGGCTTTTACTGTCATCAGCACACAGAAGACTGCTTTTCAGAATCATGGACTGTTACTGGTCTCCCTGCTATACCACATCTGCAGCTTTCCCCAGTCTTCCAGTCATCTCATCTCCACTGGTGACCCATGCTTCTGTATGCACTGTACCACCTGTACCAACTCCAGGGATTTACGGCGTTCAGCCGCAAGGGAAGCCTCTCAGCATCAGGTACGTGATAAGGAGTGTCAGGGAGGATGTCAATAGTTTCCTTGGTCAAATGTTCAGATAAGGCAATAGACGATTGGTCTGCAGGGGAAGTGAAGTCTTCTTTTATCAGGGGTTCAATAAAGGAGGCAAGTACTTGGCTGGAACGTTTGGCAGCGTTAATGAGTTTGTCAGAGATTTCCCTAAGGGCATCATATGTTAACCTTTTGTAGGGGGGGGGGGCAAATTTTCTGCCTCAGTCTGGAGCAGATGCTTTCTCTCCATTCCTCAATAACTGCAGCCACTCTCTGGTTCAGGTTCTGGTTCTAGTTCTGGTGGAACACTGGGTTCTTGACTACGAATTTGGGTCAAATCACAGTAGCACCTGGGCACCCCGGCGGGAGCAACCTCAACAGATTCTGTCCCAGCCACCCCTTTATGATGATGCTCCACTCCCTGACACACGGCAAGTACCCCTTTGGGAGGCACATGGACCCAAGCTCTCTGACCAGTGTTTATGGCATAAGGTCTTCGAGAGAGGGCATCTGCATCCCTTTTTCCTACTCCTAGCTGACATTCCAAACTGAAACTGAATTCAGATACGGCGGCTAACTATCGATGCCCAATGGCATCCAACTTGGTGGTAAGGAGTAAGTATGTCAATGGGTTATTGTCAGTCTTCACCACAAAGGTGGCTCCATAAAGGTAGTCCCTCAATTTGCCTATCACAGCTCACTTGAAAGCAAGGAACTCCAGTTTATGTACCGGATAATTCTTCTTGGGGGGGTGTCAAGCTACAACTCACATAAGCCACTGGGCAGAGCTTCCCTTCTGAATCCTGGTACAACACTCCCCCCCAAACTATCACGGCTGGCATCCACATGCAGTTCATATGGCTTGGACGGGTCAGCATAGACCAACCCCAGGGCCTCAACTAAGTTCTGCTTCAGACGTTCAAAGGCCTTCTCACACTTCAGAGTCCATCGCTCCCTAATTGACTAACGAGACTGCCTGGGACCCTTCAGGGGAGTCTTCTGTACATACTCCTCATTCTGCTTCTGCAATAATTCATTAAGGGGTTTGGCAATCTGTGCAAAGTTCATCATTAACCTCCTATAACAGGAGTAAAAACCCAAGAATGATAGTAACTCGGTGACTGTGTCCTGTCGAGGCCAGGAAGTGACAGCCTCCAACTTCTGTGGGTCTGTGGCCACCCCATTAGCTGAAACTACATGCCCAAGATAAGTAACCGAAGTCTGGTAGAACTGGCACTTTTCCAGTGACAACTTCAATCCCTCTGCATGTAATCTCTGGAAAACCTTCTCAAGGCGGGCCTCATGCTCCTTAAGATTCTTTCCAAACACAATACTATCGTCCAAATTCAAGAGCACTTCTATCAAGTTCATGTCCCCTACGGTGTTCTTCATTAGTTGCTGAAAGGTGGCTGGGGCTCCCGACAATCCCTGAGGCATGCGGTCAAATTCGAAGAATCCAAGTGGGCTGATCAAAGCTGCCTTCTCCCTATCGTCTGGATGCATGGGTATTTGGTAATACCCTCTCTTCAGATCCCAGACGCTGAACTATTTAGCCCCCGATAGGCATTGCAAGGCTTCCACAATGCAAGGGGTAGTGTACTGATCGGGGATAGTTCTTTGATTTAACGTCCTGTAGTCAATTCACATATGCAAGGATGCATTCTTCTTCCGTACCACTACGATAGGGGAGGCATACAGGCTCCTGGATTCCCTAATAACCCCCATTTTCTTCAGTTCGACTAACTGTTCTCGCAGGTCCTCTAGGTCACACAGGGGAATTCACCAAGCCCTTTCATGAAATGGCTTGTCTTCCCATTTGGCCAGATGGCCCTTGACTCTCTCCTTCCACCGAGGGAACAAATGGAGATCCATAGCGGGACATCCTTTCTCTTCTTCCTTCTTGGTCAGTTCTTTCCCATTCACTGGAGCAGCCACACTCACTTTCCCAATCACCATTCGGGGCTTCAAGTGAATCAGGTGAATGGTGACATTCCTTATACTTACAGGGATCTTCCCCTAATTTCTCAGCAATGCTCTTGTGGGCACAATCTCTGAAACCAGTTCTACCCCGTTCTCTTCATGCAAGGGGTCTGCTTCAACTATCATATAAGGACCCAGCTGGTCCCAAGACAACTTGACAGTAGCTTTCAGGCAGACCCATTCCCCGGGGTGTATCACTCTCTCTTGAGTATCCAACCTCCACAATATCCCGACTCCCTCCACAGGTGCTTTCTTCTCCTGTATCACCCTCTGGAATGCCTGCCTCAATTGGGGATGAATCCGCTGTATAAGGGTGCTGTCACATACCTGTTGATGGAGTCTGGCTTATGCAGGGGTAAACTCTCTTGTGGCCCTGGTTTCGAGAGTCGGCCTTGGGGTCCTGGCTAAGGACTGTCTGATTTGGGACAACAAGTCCCCTTGGGTCAACAGGAAATTCCTGGGATTCAGACTGTATCAGGGATTGCAGGCTCACCGGGTTTACAGAACATCCTTGATAGGGCATCGGGTTTGACGTACTTCGACCCAGGCCTGTATGTCACGTGGAAGAGGAAGCGTGAGAAGTAGAGTGCCCATCGGGCTTGGCAAGGTCTCAGTCTTTTAGCTGCCCAGAGGTACTCTAAATTTTTGTGATCCGTGAAGATCAAGATGGGGTGCCTGGCTCCCTCTAACAGATAGTGCCACTCTTCCAAGGCTGTTTTAATCGCCAGAAGCTCCCTATCTCCCACGTCGTAATTCCTTTCTGGGGTGGTTAGCTTGCGGGAGAAGAATGCCACAGGATGTAGGGCAGCCTTAGCTCCATGCCTTTGAGATAGCACGGCCCCCAGAGCAAATTCAGAGGCATCCCTATCCAGGACAAATGGCAAGGCGGGATCAGGGTGCCTAAGGATGGGTGCCGAGGTAAAGAGTCTCTTGAGAGTCACAAAAGCTTCCTGGGCTTCCTCAGTCCACATGAATCGTGTGTGCAGCTTGGTCAGCTGAGTAATTGGGGCGATAATGGCTGAGAACCCCTTTATAAATTTTCTGTAGAAAATGGGGAGGCCAATGAACCGCTGAACTCACTTCTTGTCCATAGGGGCCAGCCAGTCTAGGATAGCCGTGACCTTCTGTGGGTCCATAGTGATGCCAGTGACGGAGATAATAAGCCCCAGGAAGGGGATACTTGAACGTTCAAAGTCACATTTCTCCGCCTTGGCATAAAGTGCATGCTGCCGAAGGCGGCTCAGGACGCTCGCCACATGCCTGCGGTGCTCTTCCAAGGTAGAGGAAAAGATTAGGATATCGTCTAGGTAGACGATGACTAACAGGTCCAGGTAGCCTTTGAATACATCATTCACAAAGTGTTGGAATGTGCAGAGCCCCGAAGGGCATTACCAAGTACTCGAAGTGTCCGAACCGTGTTCGGAAGGCAGTCTTCCATTCATCGCCCTCCCAGATGCGGACTAGATTATATGTTCCACGGAGGTCCAGCTTGGTGAAAACTCTTGCCGCCCCTAGCCACTGGAAGAGCTCTGGAACCAGGGGGAGAGGATAGCGGTTCTTCACAGTTATTTTATTTAATTATCGGTAGTCTATACAAGGTCTCAATGTATGATCCTTCTTTTCTACAAAGAATATTCCCGCTCCTGTGGGAGACGTGGAGGGTCAGATGAAACCTTTCTCCAAGTTTTCATCTATATAGGTCTTGAGGGCCACCAGTTCCAGTTCCGTCAAAGGGAAGATCCTTCCGAAGGGAACTTCAGCTCCGGGAAGGAGCTTGATAGGGCAGTCATAGGCCCTGTGGGCCGGCAACTGTTCAGCCCCTTTCTTGCTAAACACAGCTAGGTACCTGTGGTACATGGGAGGCACCAACTGGGTCATCAGGCATCGGGGTCAGTGTCCAGACTGAGTAAAGTAGGGACCAATTCTTTAGTCTCCGGAAAGCAGTGCTGGCGACAAGAGGGGGACTGGAACTTGGTTTCACCCGTTGCCCAGTTGATGCAGGGGCTATGGGCCTGCAGTCAGGGTATGCCAAGAATGATAGGAAACAGGGGGGATGCAATAATGTCCAAACAGAGGAGCTCCTGGTGACCATCCGGGGTTGTAGCAGGCAGAGGGATGATTTCGTGAATAACCACGCCAGATTTGATGTTGGTGCCATCTGCCAGGCGTACTACCATTCCATGGGGCTTTGGCCGCAGGGGGATCTGATGTTGGGCCACGAAGGACTGGTCAATGAACCCACTGCAAGCGCCCGAGGAGGTACTTGGTGAGACTGGTACCTTGCCACTGACGAGTGGTGGACGCTTATCAAGCTTGGCTGGGCAAGTTCTGACCACATGTCCTGGTTCTCCACAGTAGAGGCACAGGTTGTTGCTCTGGCGATGTTGCTGTTCTTCCCGAGTGAGAGAAGGATGGTGCAGGCCCCCGGAGGTCGGGGGCAGACAACTGCCAAAGTGTCAAAGGTTTCAGGCTTCCCTGCCAGAGAGGGGGCGAAGGTCACTTTGATAGAGATATACTCATCATAGGGGCACTTCTGAGTGCCTATGCCCCAGATTTCCAACTCTTCCAGTTTGCACAATGGAATGTGTTTGAGGTGTTTATCGTAGACGTCTCGGTATAGTAGTGTTACTTGCACTCTGGTATCCAACAGGGCCTGAGTGTAGAACTCTTCTACTTGTAATGAGACTATTGGGGAGGGCCCCACCAAGTTCCGTGGCAAACCTCTCATTGGAGATCCAATGGCTTGGGCTCTAACTACCCTCCTGGGCTGAGGGGTATCCTTAATTTTGTGACCAGAAGGGTGTGCATTGACCCAGTCCAGTCAGTCTTCCCTTCCCCTGAGGCCTTCTTTTCTTTTTTTTTTCACATGATTATGAGAAGTGAAAGTGGGCTTTTGGTTCTGTTTCTCATGGCATTTCCTTTCCAGCTTCTATCTCAACTTCCCTCTAAGTTCAGAGCATGATTCCTTCCTGGGATCCTGAATTGGCTCCTTCACTGACGTCTCCTGAAGTTTTCTGCCGGCTTTTGATAGAGCACTTTCTGCAAGGCCTTCAGAACCTCTGCAAGCAACTGTGGACAGACTCCTACTTAAGGACACTCAGACTGGAAATTACCAATCTCCCCACACCGAAAACATCTCTTGGCTCTATTTTGAAATGGTTGGGACTCTCCAGGCTGATCCATTCATTCTTGAATCTTGGCTTGAGTTTCACTCTCATCAAAGCATGATACATCTGTGTCTGAGGTTGAGCTACTTGGGCCATCAGTTCGACAGGGCCTGCCTCAGCAGTTGATTTCTTATTGTCAGCAATGGGTACTAACCCAGGCTCAGATTCTACTTCACTCTCCTCATCTGAGAACCCAACCTCGGCTTGGTCAACCCGAGTAGCCACTCTGTCCTTCCTTAGCCCACCAGGGCCTAGCTCCCGGGCCCCTCGACTCTTGTCTTCCAGTGGGGCTTCCTCTTCCCTCACCTTCCTCATCAATTCAGGGTACGTGGGAACTATTTGTGTCCCTTTCAACAGCAACTTCAAGACAATAGCGTGATGTGGATGGGCCCCTTCCACCTGACTCATCCAGGTCTCAAACTCTTCTAGTGGGGGTAGGCAATAACCCAGAAAAGAACCGGAGTATGCCGTAACCCTGGTGTGCACCCTCGGATGCATTCTTCACCAAGCTATCTACCAGCCTGCTCATATCAGTGTAAAATGAAGCGGGGGGATCGCTTGTTCCAGTGGAGCCTATTCCGACTGGCACGGTACTCTCCCTCTAAACCCTCCTCGAGGGCAACCTCTCGGGGGCCTCTCCCCCCTGTTGAAGTGAGGTCACTCGTGCAACCACTCCTTTAGCCAAAGCTACCTTTTCTTCCTGAAAACAGGCAGGTATCTCCTCCTGCCATTCCATCAGCACCCAGAGGGTATCCAGCTCATAATTGGCCTAAACATCCAGGATGTATGCTTTCTTCTCAGGGGCCAAAGCTCTCACCCACTGTCGAACCTCCTTCTCAGTGCACTCACTTCCCTGAATTTCCAAAACAAGGCTCCTCTCCATCCGGCTCCTTGCTGCTTTCCCCACGCAGCTGCAAGGTTGTAGGCTGAATCTCTCACAACCCAGGGTTCTTTCCCTTGTTGGCTGATGCTGGGTGCAGAGGGGATCCCGGACGAGCCCCAAAATATAGCACTGCCCCCAGGGGGACTGCATTACCCCGACCCCCTTGGCCCTCCAACCCCCCTGACACTCTTGGTTCAGACATGGTATTAAGCACACACTGCAAGAACACTATGACACAGGTTTAAAGAACTCACACTTAGTCTTTACTGAAACCAAAGCAAAGCACCCACAGAGAGATTATAAACAACCGAGCCTAAGGGTTGCGTAGGCTCAGGTATAGAATTTTCTATGGAACAGCTTATAACATTCACTGAATTTGGCATACAAAATACACAGCAACAGAAAGTACTTTCAACAGGAGGATTAGTTATAGTATGCTTATACACTATAATATTGGCTGAATAGCTTAGTACTCAACTAACAGGGGATATCCCAGGCCGGCCTATACACTCTATTCACCCCAAAGGGAAGCTCTGAATGGTAGCAAAGATGACCGGGGTCTTTGTTAGAATAGCAACAGCAATGTCCAGGAGGCAGGCCTGCTTAATCTTCACTGGCAATAAGAGTCCTTTCAGGTTTGTATCCCAAGTAAAAAAAGAAATAAAATACTGCGCTCCTGGTAAAAAAGGTTAAAGATACATATAACAGCTGCTGTCACTCCAATAGACCAATTGTATACAACTATAATAAAACATAGTGCAGCGCTTAAAATTAAACAAGGTGTATTAAACATTCAAACTCTTATTATGGATGGTTATATAAAGTGCTAAAAAGCAACATAATTAAGGTGCTCAAATATTTATATAAACAATGAAAGTACCAATCTGTTTCCAGATGGTAAGTGCAAAAGAAGGTTATTGCAAATTGTGCGAGATATTCAAAAGGGAAAGTGTCCCTGCTTTATGTAGTAAACATTCAAAACTGGCAACTGACTGCTTGAACCGTAAGCATGTAGTCTTGATTGGAGACAAATGTGTATTAGTGTCCAGTGTTCATAACACCATATACAGATAGTAACCAGTGACCACCACCAATCACTCAGTGAGAATCCACCACCAGATACACCAAACGCTTACCAGAAAGAGAAAAAAAATGCGCATAAATGAAATCATTAGTTGGCATCCAACTGAATGGGACTATAGATCCTCATACACGTCTCCACCTCCACAAATATCGTTCCAGTATCGATATATAAATCTCCACAGAATGGTTTAAAATGGCATAGCGACCCAGATACTCCAAGTAGTAAGAACTCCAAACATATTAATCAAGCCATGAAAAGAAAAGAAGTCTCCATAGTGTAAAGCTGTAATGCTATTTTAATAAAAAAGGTTGTAAACACTTACATTAATGAAGACAAAAAAGGGCCCTTCAATCATGAAACAATCTTGCAATGACCAGGGGGGACGTAACCCAACGCATTTCGTCTCCTAAGACTTCTTCTGGGGTGTCCCATTGCATGTATATATAGAAAATCTATGAGATTGTATCCCCCACCCACTTCGTTCCCAGCGGAAGTCCGGTGCTGCCATTCAAAGATGGTGCCGTGGCGTGTGTTCCACGTCTCGGTATGCAGACAGCAGGCCGCCCATATACTAGTTTGACATGCTAGGATGGTGCCATAATCTGCGTGTCATGCCTCTCCATGACTAGGAAATTTGCATAGGCTTAATTTACCATGTAGAGAACTCTCACCTGATTGGGCTACCACAAGCAATTGCCTACGACATAATTTCCCAGGAGGGGCAGGACGCCATTCTAAGGGGACATAACCGGAAATAACGCGGGTACAGACCGTGCCATCACAGGGTGTAACCGGAAATCCCGCAAGCACTGGACCGCTCAAACGTCATATCCGGCCTCCCTGTCATGGCCGCAAGTCCCTCCACCCTGTAGTGACTAGTCACATTCTACCTGGAAGGAGTCGGTTGATCCTTCCGTTTCAAGGTGACCCACGATGTCACGTCCGGAAAAAGCATTACCCGGACATGACGTACATGATAAGAATTTCCAAGCGTGTCTCTACTAAGAGTTAACACAGATCGAGTTGACCCATGACGTCAGATCCGGGGAGCTTAGCGTTCCAGATTTTCACTCCACAACCACTGGACACATTTATAGTCTTGAACAGTTTTGCACCTGCGAAACGAAGAAGGTGGTCTACTTATTGACTTGCCCATGTGGCAAGCAATATGTGGGATGGACCATAAGAACATTCAGTGTCAGAGTCAACGAACATATTACGAACATATTAAAAGGCAAAACAAATCATAGTGTCCCCAAACATTATTTACGATACCATAATAAGAATCCTAGGGGTACCCTATTCCAGGGCATAGACAGATATATTCTCCCCTGGAGGGGAGGTGCAACCAAGAGGGGAGTATCCCAATTGGAGACCTATTGGATACACCAGTTAAAATGTTATGCCCAGTTTGGGCTCAACGTTCACTGGGATATCAATTCTTTTATTAATAAAGCCTGATATATTTTAGATTTATTGGGGGTTATCTCATGATTTTAAGACCAACATTTCTAATTTTTAATCCTATGAGTATTTTATGTAATTGATTCCAACGGTGCTGTACAGTGGATTGTGTGCTCAGTGGTCTTAGGTAGAGTTGAGCGAACAGCTGGATGTTCGGGTTCGGCGTGTTCGGCCGAACTTCGCGAAAAAGTTCAGGTTCGGCACCGAACTTGACCCGAACTTAACCCCAAACCCCATTGAAGTCAATGGTGACCCGAACTTTTGGGCACAAACATGGCTCATAAAAAAGTCCTGGAAAGGGCTAGAGGGCTGGAAAAGGAAGCAAAATGGGGGTAAGAGTAGGACAAGTGCCCTGCAAACAAATGTGGATAGCGAAATAACTTAAAAACACATAAAAAAAATAAAAAAAGGAGGAGGAGGTGGATGTGGAGTAGGATGTTGAGGAGGCGGTGACCGCGGCGTGTGTAGGTGGAAGTGGAGGTGGAGGAGGAGGAGGAAGCCAACGCTGTTTTTTGTTTGTTTGTTTTTTTTTCTAATTGGGGTAGCCCCCAAAATATTGAGACATATTTAAAAAAAAAAAAAAGTTTACCATTGGCTGTGTGAAGCCGGTCTAAATGTCTATTCTGCACAAGGTACAGATAAGTCTTGTGGGATCCATGCCTGGTTCATTTTAATAAACGTTAGCTTATCCACGTTGGCTGTGGACAGGTGGCTGCGCTTGTCTGTGATAACGCCCCCCTGCCGTGCAAAACACAGGTTCAGACAATACACTGGCTGCAGGGCAGGCCAGCACCTCCAAGGCATAAAGGGCAAGCTCAGGCCATGTGCCCAATTTGGAGACCCAGAAGTTGAATGGGGCAGACCCATCAGTCAGTACGTGTAGGCGTGTGCACACATACTGTTCCACCATGTTGCTGAAATGCTGCCTCCTGCTAAGGCGTTGCCTATCAGCTGGTGGTGCTGTTTGTTGTCGCGTGCTGCTGACAAAGCTTTTCCACATTCCGGCCATGCTAATCCTGCCTTCTGAGGTGCTGGTGGTACCACAGCTGCATTCGCAACCTCTTCCTCCTCTGCCTTAGCCTTGTGCTTCCACTGAGCCCCCGGTGTCATTTGGGAATGCCCTTAGCAGCGCGTCTACCAACGTGCGCTTGTAGTCGCGCATCTTCCGATCACGCTCCAGTGAGGGAATTAAGGATGGCATGTTCTCCTTGTAACGGGGATCCAGCAGGGTGGCCAGCCAGTAATCAGCACAAGTTATAATATGGGCAACTCGCCTGCGTTGCGCAGGCACTGCAGCATGTAGTCGCTCATGTGTGCCAGGCTGCCCAGAGGCAAAGACAAGCTGTCCTCTGTGGGAGGTGTATCATCGGTGTCCTCCGTATCCCCCCAGCCGCGCTCCAGTGATGCCCACGAGCTGCGTTGGGTGCCACCCTGCTGTGAACACGGTTCCTCCTCCTCCTCATCACCCTCGTCCTCATCCTTCAGAACTGTGCCCTGGCTTGAACATTTTTTACCTGGCCTATGCTGGTGCAGGAACCCACCCTCTGAGCCACTTGTGAATGACTGGCCTGATAACCGTGGAAATGGCCCCTCTTCCTCCTCCTCTTCCTCCTGTGCCACATCCTCTTCCATCATCGCCCGAAGTGTTTTTTCAAGGAGACATAGAAGTGGGATGGTAACACTGAGAACAGCGTCATCGGCACTGGCCATGTTGGTGGAGTACTCGAAACACCGCAATATGGTACACAGGTCTCGCATGGAGGTCCACTCATTGGTGGTGAAGTGGTGCTGTTCCGCAGAGCGACTGACCCGTGTGTGCTGCAGCTGAAACTCCACTATTGCCTGCTGCTCGCACAGTCTCTCCAGCATGTGCAAGGTGGAGTTCCACCTTGTGGGCGCGTCGCATATGAGGCAGTGAGCGGGAAGGCCGAAGTTCTGCTGCAGAGCAGACAGGCGAGCAGCAGCAGGGTGAGAACGCCGAAAGTGTGCACAGACGGCCCGCACTTTATGCAGCAGCTCTGACATATCCGGGTAGTTTTTTAGAAAATTCTTTACCACCAAATTTAGCACATGCGCCAGGCAAGGGATGTGCCTCAAACCGGCTCAGCCCAGAGCCGCTACGAGATTTCGGCCACTGTCGCACACCACCAGGCCGGGCTTGAGGCTCAGTGGCAACAACCACTCATTGGTTTGTTGTTGCCCGTCCACAGCTCCTGTGCAGTGTGGGGTTTATCCCCCAAACATATCAGTTTTAAAACAGCCTGCTGTCGTTTCCCCCTGGATGTGCTGATGTTGGTGGTGAAGGTGTGGTTGTAGTCGTGTAGGTCCCCCTTTGCTGTCGTCCGACAAAATTTTGACTATACAAACCCCCTATTTGGGGTGTGACGTGTCCTCGACACCTGCCCGTTGTTGTTTGGTTACTCACCAACAACGGTGACTCGGAGTTCGGGCCGGACCACCACACGCTGTCACCGGCTTTAGAGCATCGCCGAGACCCGACTCGGCCAAACTCCGTGTAGGGAACGGACCGCGTACACGATTTAAACCACCATTTCTTAAAAGATTTTTTGATGGGCCTAT
>BLSH010173708.1:275242-304036 GCA_018402905.1 Glandirana rugosa | reverse complement strand
CTTGCCCTAGTTTGAAGATGATTTTAGAACAGTTATATGGCTTCTACCGTTAATTAATACTTTTCAGACACAGTTTGAAGATGATCCACATTCACCTCCATTTTTCCTTTTTTTATGTTTTTATTTTTTTTTAAATATTTACAGTTATTTCCCTGTCCCCATTTTTTTGTAGGGCACTTGCCCTACCCTTACCCCCATTTTACTTCCTTTTGCAGCCCTCTAGGGCTTTCCAGGACTTTGTTACAGCCATTTTTGTGCCTAAAAGTTCGGGTCCCCATTGATTTCAATGGGGTTCGTTGTCCGTGCGATCGTTCGGGTTCCGTCCGGACCCGGACCCGGACTTTGTCCCGAAGTTCGGACGGACCAGCAGAACCCGAACTTCCAGAGGTTCGCTCAACTCTACTTATTTGCAAAATTTTATCACAGAAACTAAAAAAAAGTTTTTTTAAAAAATTTTCACACATTTTTCACTTATGTCGCAAAAAAAAAATAAAAAACCCAGAGGTTATTAAATACCACCAAAAGAAAGCTTTATTTGTGTGAAAAAAAATGATAATTTTGTTTGGGTACAGTGTAGCATGAGAGAGTAATTGTCATTCAAAGTGTGAGAGCGCTGAAAGCTGAAAATTGGTCTGGGCAGGAAGGGAGTATAAATGTCCTGTATTGAAGTGGTTAAATACCTGTGAACTGTGAACAGTATGTAGGTCGTACGATTCGGAGAATGAGGGATAGGCTACAGCAGTGTTTCTCAACCTTTTACGGTGAGGTACCCCTGCAGGTCTAAAAAAAATTCCTAAGTACCCCTGTCTGGAGAAAGTAATTTCTATTGTTTGGCTGTCATAGTTTCTGTGTGTGTGTAATGTCAGTAAATTTTTCACTCTTTGTTATATTGCAGCCATTTGCTAAAATCATTTAAGTTCAATTTTCACCTCATTAACCACTTCAATACTATGCACTTAGAACACATTCCTACCAGACCAATTTTCAGTTTTCAGTGCTGTTGCGCTTTGAATGACAATTGCGCGGTCGTGCGACAGATTTTTTTATCATTTTGTTCCCACAAATAGAGCTTTCTTTTGGTGGTATTTGACCACCCCTGCGGTTTTTATTTTTTGCGCTACAAATAAAAAATGTCCGAAAATTTTGAAAAAAAAAAAAAAAATTCTCTATTTTTGTCACAAAACTTTGTAAATAAGTAAATTTTCTCCATCACTGGTGGGCACTGATGAGGATACACTGACGGGCACTGATGTGGCAGTACTGATTGGCACTGATGAGATGGCACTGATGATGAGGCACTTATATGCAGCAATGATGAGCACTGTTAGGCGGCACTGATAAGCAGCACTGACGGGTACTGATGGGTGGCACTGATATACAGCACTGACGGCACTGATATGGTGCACTAACGAACACTGCTAAGCGGCACTGATGGGCACTCATAGACAGCACTGATTGGCACTCATAGGCGGCACTGGGCACTGATAGGTGGCACTGATGGGCACTGATAGGTGGGCACTGGTAGGTGGCAATGGTGGGCACTGATATGTGGCACGGGTATGCATTGATAGGGGCACTGGTGGGCATATATACTGATAGGGGCTCATTCCCTGGTGGTCTAGGGTGGCATCTGAAGGTGGCACTGAGTGCCATCCACATTGGGCACTATGCCTCTTACCTGGTGGTCTAGGGGGGTCTCCCTGGTGGTCCCTGGTCGGCTCCCTGGTGGTCCTGGGTGGGCACATCCCTGGTGGTCCCTGGGCAGGCTCCCTGGTGGTCTAGTGTGGCGATCCGAGGGGGGGGGCTGTGCTGATAAATCATCAGCACAAATCCTCCCTGTCAGGAGAGCAGCCGATCGGCTCTCCTCTACTCAGGTCTGCAGACCCGAGTACAGGAAAGCCGATAAACGGCTTTCCTGTGTTACACTGTGACCAGCCATGATTGGTCACGGCTGGTCACATGGTAAAGTGCTTCAGATTGAAGCGATTTACCGAGATCGGTAATGCGGGGGGTCAGGCTGACCTCCCACACCACCGATCGCCGCGACGACGGCATGTTATCCTGAGGACGTCATATGACGTCCAGTCAGGATAATTGAACCACTTCCCGGCCGTCATTCTGCATACGGCGGTCGGGAAGTGGTTAATGTACACACAGCACACCATATTGACAGAAAAACACAGAATTGTTGACATTTTTGCAGATTTATTAAAATCATCACCCCTTGATGACGTTGGCTTGTATGCTAACGAAACGCCGCGTCGGGTAACGTGACTTCTGGTTCCGTCACTTCCGCTGTCTGCAATGCAGGTGGATTGTATTTGGCGCCCCTGTTTTTTAACCGCATGTAGCATTTTACCAATAAACAAACGTACTTCACCATTTTGGACCCGTTCGGTTCTGTTTTTTCCCTCTTTTCGAGCACAAGGAAGATCTATGCCAGCATTATACCTAGGAGCCAAGGAGGACAAATTCTCTACTTATCAATCCAGAGCATTTGTGATTCCTGTCATGGGAATCCATTCTATTTAGTGTGTAGACTGTGTGACCGGGGTGTCTGGTGGAGGATTGCCACAGTATTAAAGGTGCTTCAGCGGTTTGCCATCAGTCCATTCATGGATACATATTTTCCCAGTTGAATCAGTTGTTGACTTATGAAGTTGGATTTGTCATCTTCTATATTATTTTGGCTGAAGATTGGACAACCTGGGACTATTTGGACTTATTTGCACCATTATACTCAGGCTTTGCACCTTTGTATTTGTACATTTGCATGATTTGCACAGTTCAACTATAGATATTTTTTTTTGTATGCACTTTATATTTTAATTTATATTTTGCATTCACCTTGCGTGACCTGTGTGGGATGTGGTTTATACCTGGACCACCTCATAGGTCATATTAGACACTTCATGTAGCATTTGCACTTTATTTGAGCACTTTTGTTGGAATATATCCAATATATTTTAGCTTTCTGCTTATCTATGTCTAGTGTACATTATAAGGAGTAGTAGGAAGAAGTACCACTCCGTGAGGGGAGCCCTGTATTTTTGCTCTCATCATTATATATGTCTGTGAAATGTTCCATATAGTCAGGCTATGAGTAAGCGCCAGCCCAAGGCGTGAAACGCGTTAGCTGGGACTTGCGGTTCCCCTTGATTTGTACCTGCACCTTCATTTACTAATAAATTTGCAAGATTGTATTCAGTGTGCGGCTGTCCAGCCTTTCGTTTGTGTGTAAATCTATGTGCCCCCATATCAAGCTGCTTGCTGTGGGGGCACTCAACAGGAGGGAGGGGCCAGGAGCACCAAAGAGGGACCCGAGAAGAAAAGGAGGAGGAGGATTGGGGCTGCTCTGTGCAAAACCACTGCACAGAGCAGGTAAGTGTAACACGTTTGTTATTTTTAACTAAAAAAAAACGAGACTTTACAATCACTTTAACCACTTACCAACCGGAAGGTTTTCCAGCTTTAGGACCTTAGCACTTTTTGTGATTCGGCACTGCGTCGCTTTAACTGACAATTGCGCAGTAGTGCGACGTGGTACCCAAACAAAATTTGCGTCCTTTTTTTCCCCACAAATAGAGCTTTCTTTTTGTGGTATTTGATTGCCTCTGCGTCATTTCTGATCGTCGCTATAAACAAAAGAAGAGCGACCATTTTGCAAAAAAAACCCAAATTTCTTACTTTTTGCTAAAATTCTAATCCAAAAAACAAAACGTTATTTTTCACCATTTTTGGCCAATTTATATAATTCCTCATATTTGTGATAAAAAAAAACCATCGCAATCGGCGTTTATTGATTGGTTTGCGCAAAAGTGGGCGCGTTCACGGATGGTGAGAATTAATTTCTGGGGTTTTTATTTTTTTACATTTTTTTACTAGTAATGGCGGCGATCTGCGATTTTTAGCGGTACTGCGATATTGCAGCGGACATATCGGACATTTCTGACACTTTTTTGGGACCAATGACATTTATTCAGCGAACAGAAATGTAAATGTCCACTGATTACTGTATAAATGTCATTGGCAGTGAAGGGGTTAACCTGCAGGGGGAGAGCTAGGGGTTAACTGTGTTCCCTGGGTGTGTTCTTACTGTGGGGGGGTTGGGCTAACATGGGCTTGAGAGATCTAACTGATCCCAGTGACAGGGATCAGTAGATCACCCATGCCCCTACTAACAGAGCGGGGAACCGCCGTGTTTACATTGGCGGTTCCCCGTTTTTTCCCTGTGGCCGCTCATCGCGGCTCGCCGGCGGACATCGGGTCCACCCGAGCCGCGGGCACACTCCTCAGGAGTGCAGCAGGCGCGCGCGCCCCCTAGCGGCTGTTCGCAGATCGCCGTGTTTTTACGGCGATTCGCGCTCAGCATCCCGACTGCCGCCGTGAAAACACGGCACGCGGTCGGGAAGTGGTTACGTTTATCTTTAGGCCAGACTATAGTTTGCCTACTCTCACTTCTAGTATTATAGCAATAAGTAAAAAAAATGTTTTTTTTTTCAAAATTGTCTTTATAGCACAAAAAATAAAAACCACAGAGGTGATCATATACCACCAAAAGAAAGGTCTATTTGTGGGAAAAAAAGGACGTCAATTTTGTTTGTGTATAACATCTCACGACTGCGCAATTGTCAGTTAAAGCGACGCAGTACCATATCACAAAAAATGGCCTGGTCATTAAGGGGGCAAATCCTTCCGGGGCTGAAGTGGTTAATATGACACCAGGGGTCCAAAACACCCCTTGATGTCTCATCTGTCCTTCAACAAAGCTGATGGGACACAAACTGCGCACGCGCCAACGGAATTCTAAAGGATATCTAGGACACCCTTTATGTATTCCCTTGAGTGTGCAACAGGACAAGAGTGCCCGTCCCACCACAAAACAAAACTTCAGAGTAGCTGTAAAGGCACACGATGCAAAATTAGTATGCTCCTTTCGACAGCTGATTTAGATTTTTCGTCATGTCTGATTTTCGGATGGCATGTACAGAAATCGACACACAAAAGGCGAAAATACAAAAATGCATGTTCGGGATCAAGGAACAACCTGGAAGAGTTCGGTCGTGCAAACTGGCGATCATAATTCACAATTAACATTCATGACGCAGCAATTGAAATTAGGAAATGCAGCGCACATTATCATCTTTTTAATGTCTTTTTAATAGGGAAATTATTAAAAGCGGCCCAAAGGGCGACGCACCAAACATGAACTTCCTCTTTATACTCTCCTAGTACATCACTACATTCGCCTTTGTCTAACGACAATTTTCGTATAGTCAGTAAGCTTTAAAAGATCATGGACACACGCTTTTGACAAAAATCAGAAGTGCGTTCGTACGATAATCGAACCGGGAGTACGAGGCTTAAGTCTAGGTTCACACCTATGCGTTTTTTACCGTGTTTTGCAGTTTGCAGAAACGCTCTACAGTCCATTCAACATGGTTTCCTATGGAAGTAGTTTACATCTGTACGTTTTGCGGCGTTGCGTTTTTTGGAAAGGGTCGGAACTTTTTTCTCAGTGCAGTTTGCATTTTGCATGCATTAGACTTTAATGGAGCTGCACCAGAAATGCAAGTGTTGTTTTTTTTTATTCGTTTTTACCGCGATTTGCGTTTTTAAAATATGCATAGCAACAAATCCCCCCCCCAAAAAAATGCAAAGCGCGGTAAAAAAAAGGGGGGAAAAGGCAGAAAGCACAGCCGCACAGGTGTGAACTTAGACTAAGTCTAGGTTCACACCTTTGCGGCTACGCTTTCTGCGGTTTTCCCCCTTTTTTAACGCGGTTTTTATTGCGATTTGCGGTTTGTTCGTTTTTTTGGGGGGGGGGGATTTATTGCTGGGCAGATTTTAAAACGCAAATCGCGATAAAAACTCATAAAAAAAACAACACTTGCAGTTCCATTGAAGCCTATTGCATGCAAAATGCAAACTCCAGTGAGAAAAAAAGTCCCCGAACCTTTCCAAAAAATGCAACACCGCAAAATGCACAGATGTGAATACATCCATAGGAAACCACGTAAATGGACTGTAGCATGTTAATTGCAAACTGCAAAACGAGGTAAAAAATGCATGGGTTTGAACCTAGGGTAAGGCTTGATTCACACGAATGCGTTTTTTGATGCATTTTGCAGAAACGCAGGGAATTTTTTTAACATGGGTTCCTATGGAATATGTTCACATCAATACATTTTATGCCTCTGCATTTTTGGAAAGAGTCGGGGACTTTTTCTCCCCCAAATGCAGCATTTTGCATGTAATAGACTTCAATGGGCTGGCAAGAAATACACAAGTGCTGCATGTTTGATGCGTTTTTGCCACGATTTTGTAGGGATTTGCATTGTACTCACTTGCCGACCCCTACATTTAGTGCGGCAAAGTGGTTCCGATGCGCAGATCGCCGTCTATAAACAGCGATCTGCGCAGTTTCAGTTGCTGGTGGGCGCCGGCGAGCTCTCGTGCCCACCGTGTACTCCGTGAGTGTGGCCGCGGTTGGGTGGGCTCGATGTCCGCCGGCGACCTGCAATCGCCTACTACTGTAGAGAGAAAGAATGGGGAACCGCCAATGTAAACATGGCAGTTCCCTGTTCTGTCAGTGGGCATGATAGAGATCTACTGATCCCTGTCATCGGGATCAGTTAGATCTGTCATGCCCCTGCCAGCCCAGCCCCCACACAGTTATAACACACCTAGGGAATACATTTAACCCCTTGATTGCCCCCTACAGGTTAACCCCTTCCCTGCCAGTGACATTCATACAGTAATCAGTGGCTATTTTTAGATCTGATAGCTGTATAAATGTCAATGGTCCCAAAAAAAAGTGTCAAAAATGTCCGATATGTCCGCCGCAATATCACAGTCCCGATAAAAAGATCGCCGCCATTACAAGTTTAAAAAAAAATTGTGAAAACGCCATAAATGAATCGTCATGGTTTGTAAACGTACCAACTTTTGCGCAAACCAATCGATATACGCCTATTGCAATTATTTTTTTTAACCACAAATACGTAGAAGAATATATATCGGCCTAAACTGATGAATAAATTTGTTTTCTTATATTTTTTTTTTTGGACATGTATTATAGCAAAAATTTAAAAAAATATATAATTTTTTTTCAAAATTGTGGCTCTATATATTGTCGCTATAGCGCAAAAAATAAAAACCGCAGAGGTGATCAAATACCACCAAAAGAAAGCTCTATTTGTGGGAAAAAAGCGGACATCAAGTTTGTTTGGGTACAATGTCGCACGACCGCGCAATTGTCAGTTAGAGCGACACGGTGCCGAATCGCAAAAAGTGCTCTGGTCAGGAAAGGGGTAAATCCTTCTGGGGCTGAAGTGGTTACATCTGCCTAGAAACAAAATCCCCCCCCCCCCCCCAAAAAAAAAAAATGCAAGTAGTGGCAAAATCGCGGTTAAGAAAAACGCAGAAAGCACAGTAAAATGCACTGCAGAAACGCTCAAAATCAACATGCATAGATGTGAATCAAGCCTTAAAGCGGAGTTCCACCCAAAAGTGGAACTTCCGCTTTAAGTCCTCCTCCCCAGCTCCGGAAACTAAGCTTTTGGGGAGGAGGGGGGGGGGGGTTTCAGTTACTTCCGCCCGGTCTCCTTCCCCCTCCCTCCTGAAGTCTTCTGGGACACAGGACAGGTCCTAGAAGACTTCAGGACCAATCAAAAAGCGCAGCGCCACTCGCGCATGCCCGGTGCGTGCCCAGCTGTGAAGCCGTGGCTGGGTGCCCACAGTAGCAATGCCGGCGCCGCAGAGAGGAGCGAGGCTCCGTGCGGCTCCAACGCTGGACCGGGAGACAGGTACGTTTCTGTTTATTAAAAGTCAGCAGCTACACTTTTTGTAGCTGCTGACTTTTAATAAACATAAGGAAAGGGTGGAACTCCGCTTTAACCAACATATATACACCAGTATATAGCAGCATTGCCAACCTTCCTCTGCATTTTTTACTGACAAAACATGTCAAATTTACTGGCAGAGCACATTTTTTACTGGCAACCTGAAAAAAATGACATAATTCCTATTAAAAACTAAAACAACTGATATTAAAACAGTATAAACACAATAGGGAAACAATAAGAATACCCCTAACAAGTAATTTGCCTGGTTTACAATTAAAAACTCAACACAGCATGACAAATTATCAGCCCCTTATATTTACAGGCAGTTGTAAAAAATGCATTCATTTTTACAAACTGCCAGTAAATTTACCGATGGTTGGCAACCCTGGTATATAGCAAGGGGAAGAAGGAAGCACACAGCTGTGTCACATGGGGATAATTGCAATGTGAGTAGCCGTGTAGATGCAGAATACCAGCGTCACTCTCAGGATTTACCTCCGCGTATCAGCACCGTTCATGTATGCCGTCGCCCAATGTCAGCAGGTCCCGCATGGTCCCGCCCTCTCTGTGCGGAGTCAACCAATCAGGGGGTGGAAGTGTACAACACCCTCCCCAGCAGCACTAGCGCGGAGCCGTGCTGGAGAGAGGAGAGAGGTAAGGATGGAGGTCGGGGAGGAGGGTGTAGGGAAGTTTGTGCATTTTATAGGGTGTATATATTGCTGAGGGATGTATGAACTGCAGGGGAAGGGGGGAGTGAATAATCATTTTTGGAAGATTAGGTAAATGGTGTATTGGGGAGGGGTGTATGTATGTTTTGAAGGGGAAAGGTGCATATACTGTGCTAATGGGTTGTGTATATATTACTGTGGAAAAGAGAGGTATATATGCTGTATTATAGGGTTTATAAACTTCATGGAATGGGGTACACATATGCTGATTTGGGAGGAGAAAGGTGTATATACTCTGCTGATGGGGTGTGTTTATCCCCCAATGATGAAGGTAAAATAAATCTTAACCCCCTTCCCACCAGCCCCAGCATCTCTAAAAAGTTCTGAAGGGTGAAAAGGATTGGCAGTCATGTGATCATTGTGCTTGGGCTTGGCTGTTACAGTGCTCACATGATCGATAGCTGGTCCTGTTGGTTAACGATCCTTAGTCCAATCTGAGAGCAGGCTCTCAGGACAGAAGCATCATCCACCCAGAGATGGATATGAACAGTGCGTGGGCATTAAAACACACCCTTTTGCCGCCGCCCATATGTGTTACATGGGCAGCAACAGGTTCATGCCTGTACCCAATCTTGCAACTTGCACGTGTTGGTGGTAAGTGTTAATTAATTTTTCCTGATTTTTCATTATCAAAAAAAAAAAAAAAAACTGTCCCAAAATAGTAAAAAAAATGTTTTTTTAAAATGTAATGACATGTGAGTATACCGTATACTGTATGTATGTGCATTAATAGTTGTTTGTATCTATGCGCTGGCACGGAAACTGATACTCTACCTGAAACAAAATGATACATTTAGACTTGGAAGTTGTGGGACAGTAAAAACACACCGCATTATGCCAGCCCCCTTGCAGATACAAAGTCAGCGGACGGGAACGTTTCCATGCTGCTGCAGCAATACTTTGCTTCACAGCCACAGCAAAAAATGATCCCCGCTATCATGCCGTCGATCAGTAGCACCATCATATGTGACCCATTCAAGTGAATGGGGCTGCTCCACAACAATGTGCGATGCAGGCAGTTGCAACATGGAGGAGCAGCATTTAGCCCCCCATTCACATCAGTGTAATTTGACAGGTCAAATCGCATGTCAAATCAGAGCCAGCAATAGAAGAGTCCCAATCGGTGCAGCGACAACTTTGCGCCGGTGCACCGATTTCCAAAAGGAAGGGGGGGCTGGGCGATTTTAGCGATTTGAGCCGGCCGGTGGAGGGTGTTTTGCTAGGCTCTTTTTGCCCCCCTCCTACACCCCTCTCCCCGCACTGCACCCCGCATTTCCTAACCGCCATGCAGCGATCCACTGCCATTTTGCGGCGGATCGCCGCCATTTTGCCATAGCCGTGACCATTTTCTTGGGGTTTTCCCTCTAGTGTTGAACGGCGTCCATTTTGCCATAGTCGCGGGCTGTACTACAGGCTTTGGCCTCTTGTGACCGCTCGGCGGCCATATTGGATGTGCCTGGGAAGAATAACGTGCTGCTAGCCGATGCTTCCTCTTTCACCCTGGGACAGCGTGGATGGCACAGGCGGCGCAGGCTCTATGACTGGCGGTCTCTGAGCACTCCTACTGGGATGCAGCGCTTTGTGAGGCAACAAACAGTAAGTATAGCTGGGCTCTCCCTGGGGTGCTGGTAGCGGTGGGTGCAGTCCTCCTGGGGTCTCCCTGGTTGATCTGGGGCGGCAGTGGGGCTGCATTGTGGGGGTGTCAGGGCATTTTTTCTGCCTGTCAGTTCCAGTGGAACAATGGCGGATGACCTGCGGTTCCGTCTGAGGAGAAGTCAGCGGCAGCGCAACCTGCGCTAGGGACACTGGTGTCCCTGGTCCAGCTGAAAGCAGTATTTGGGGAATTTCTTCCCTAAGGCTTATCCTTATGATCAATTTTTTGACCATCTGGTCTGTCAGGAATGGCAGCGTCTGCAGACTTCCTTTGCCCTGCCTAAACGCTTCGCTATACATTATCCATTTGAGGATAGCTTTGTGAAGAAGTGGGCATCCCCTGCAGGTTGGCAGGGTCAGCCATGAGGCCGGCCCTGGTGTCAGCCATGGCGGCGCAATCTCTTTCTGAGTGTGCACTTGAACTGCAGAATGTTTTGGGCTGCGGGAGGTCGCTTGAGGCGTTGCAGAGAGCAGACCATTTGTTTCAGGGTCTTCGGTACCTGTGTGACGCAGCTCTGGTCCTGCTTCCCATGTTGTATAAAATGTCTGTTTTTGCAGTCATTATCAGATGGGTACTCTGGTTACGCTCCTGGTCGGGTGACCATGCGTCTAAGAAGGGCCTTACGGATCTCCCCTTTCAGGGGGGTCGGCTCTTTGGGATGCAGTTGGATGAAATCATTAGGGATTTCACTGGAGGGAAGAGTATTTTTATTCCGGAGCCCAGGCAGCGGGAGTTCCGCCGCAAGCAGGGTCCTACTTCTTCGGGTCAGAAGAGGTTTTTTCGTGCCCCCGGTGCAGCGGGCAAAGGGTCGAGGCCCGGCAAACCTGCCATGGGGGCCGGTAAACGACCCTGGCAAAGCAAGAGTGAAAGGGCAGAGGATAAGTCCTCCTGTGCATGATGGGTTGCCCCCACCCGTTTCTCGGGTGGGGGGCCGACTTCTGGGGTTCGCAGACAGGTGGACTGCCGCATTTCCGACCGGTGGGTGCAGGAAGTGGTGTCCTCCAGGTACTGGATAGAGTTCAGCACTCTACCCCCAGACAGGTTCTTCCCATCAAACTTGAGACTCCCTCAGGGGCGTCGAGGGGCTCTCTCAGGGGCTGTTCAGGCGCTCTCCGCACAAGGGGTAACTGTGCCGGTATCTCCGCTGGAAAGTTTCCGTGGCTTCTATTCCAACCTGTTTGTGGTACCCAAAAAAGGGGGGAGGGGTAAGGCCGGTTCTGGACCTAAAAGCGCTATATCACTTTGTGAGGGCGTGAGAGTTCAGAATGGAGTCTGTCACCTACACCAAGGGGACTTCATGGCGTCTCTGGATATCAGGGACGCGTACCTCCGCGTTCCCATTTGTCTCCGGCACCAGCGCTTCCTGCGCTTTGGGGTGGGAGATCTGAATTACCAATTCATGGCACTTTATTTCAGTCTGGCCTCGGCTCCTCGGGTGTTCACCAAACTGGTGGCTCCGGTGATAGCGCTATTGAGACAGAGGGGCATTACGGTGGTAGCATGCCTCGACGACCTGCTCCTGAGAGCGGAGTCTGCTTCAGCTCTGGAGGAGAACGTAGTTATCACTGTGGCCTGGTTGAAAGACTTTGGCTGGCTGATCAATCCGCAGAAGTCGACATTGACCCCGTCCTGTCACCTGAAATTCCTGGGTCTGATTCTGGACACAGAGCAGGCGAAGGTATTCTTGCCTCCGGCCAAGTTGCTGACACTGCAAGCGGCGGTGCAAACTCTGCTGGCACACCGGTGGTCCTCCTTACGATTCTGTATGCGGGTGTTGGGGCTCATGGCTTCAGCCTTCGAGGCGGTCCTTGCGCCCAGAGTCACGCTCGGCTCCTTCAGCGAGCGATTCTGTCATGGTAGGACAGGTCTCCGCTGTCCCTGGACCAGCTGATCACATTGGATCATCAGACCAGAGGATCGTTGGCCTGGTGGCTTCGGGCCCCAGTTCTAACGTTGGGGAAGTCATTTCTCCCCCTGAATTGGTCCTGGGGCAGCTGTCTGCTCAGGGCCGCTGGTCGGCGCAGGAATCCCGTCTTCCGATCAATGTGCTGGAGTTGTGGGCGATCAGGCTGGACGGTGAGGTTGCGCGGTCTCCTGGTTCAGGTCCAGTCGGACAACGCCACGGCTTTGGCGTACGTGAACCATCAGGGTGGAACGAGGAGCTCGGCAGCGGAAGCGGCTCTCTTTCTGCGATGGGCAGAACTCCACGTGCCGGCAATCTCCGCCATTTACATCCCGAGCGTAGAGAATTGGCAGGTGGACTTTCTCAGTCGCCAGACTCTGGATCAGGGGGAATGGTCCTTACATCCAGAAGTGTTCTGCCAGATTTGCCACAAGGGGGGCACGCCAGACATGGGCTTCATGGTGTCTCGGTTCAAACACAAGATGTATACCTTTGTGTGCAGGACGAGAGACCCGCTGGCAGCCGCCACGGAGGCTCTGGTAGTGCCTTGGAGTCGTTATCGGCTCCTGTACACTTTTCCTCCCATCACGCTTCTACCACGGCTACTGCGTAGGGTAGAAGCGGAGGGGATTCCGACAATCCTGGTAGCTCCGAATTGGCCTCAGCGCCCTTGGTACGCCGACGTGATGCAAATGGTGGCAGATTTTCCCTGGCGTCTTCCGCTGCGCGAAGATCTGCTGTCTCAGGGACCCATCTTGCAGCCTGCTTTACCCTCGCTGGCTTTGATGGCTTGGCTATTGAGTCCCAGGTGTTGAGGGATAGGGGTGTCGCTGACTCCGTGATCCCTACCATGCTTAAAGCGTGCAAGTGTACTTTGTGCAAGATTTATCATCACACCTGGAAGGCCTATATTGCCTGGTGTAAGGCGGGGGGTTGAAACCCTCGCTCTTACATTGTGTCCGGGGTCCTCGCTTTTTTGCAGCAGGGCCTGGATAAAATATTGGCATTGAGTTCTCTCAAGGGTCAGATTTCGGCGATTCTATTTCAACGGCCTTTGGCGTCACATTTGTTGTTTCGTACATTTGTACAGGGTGTACGCCATGTGGCTCCTCAGGTACGGTCGCCTTTGGCGGCGTAGGATTTGAATTTGGTGCTTTCTGTACTGCAGAAACAGCCATATGAGAAGATCAGGGATATTCCCTTACAATTGCTTTTGCAGAAAGTGGCATTCTTGGTGGCCATTACATCCACTAGGCGGGTGTCTGAGTTGGCCGTGTTGTCCTGCAAGTCTCCTTACCTAGTCCTTCATAGGGACGAGGCGGTCTTGCGTCCTTCTCCTTCGTTTCTATCGAAGGTGGTCTCTTCTTTCCACATTAATGAAGATATTGTTCTTCCTTCATTATGTCCGCACCCGTCGCATCCCAAGGAATTTGAGTTACATTCCTTGGATGTCGTAAGGGCTTTGCGGGTATACTTGGCGACTACAGCTTGGTTGGCGGCCTTGTCGGCTACTATTTCCCGTTGGATCAGACAGACCATGACCCATGAGTATACTGTTCGGGGCAAAGCCCCCCCTTTTCCAGTCATGGCTCGTTCCACCAGGGCAGTTAGCACTTCCTGGGTTTCCAGACACCAGGCTTTGGTGTCACAGGTGTGCAAGGCGGCTACTTGGGCCTCGGTGCACGCGTTTACTAAGTTTTACAAAGTAGATATTTCAGCATCCGCGGATGCTGCCTTTGGCCGCAAAGTTTTGCAGGCGGCGGTGTAGGCGTGGCTGGTGCCTCCTGAGAGGACTCTGTTGGGTACAGTTGTTGTTGTTAACCCACCCCTCTTGACTGACACAGCTTTGGGACATCCGCACTTGTCTAATGAAGGGCTGCACCTGTCAGTGCACGTAAGAGGAAAAGGGATTTTATTAAAATTTACCGTAAAATCCTTTTCTCTGAGTTCAGTGACAGACGCAGCACCCACAGCTCTGTGTTGCGTTTGTACGGCTTGTTACGAACTGATATGCTATGCAGAGCAGGGGGGTTATATGGGAGAGAGAGAGGACGGCCCCCTGGGAGGGGTCAGCTTGCTTTCTTTCTATTTGCCTAGTCTACTACAGGTAGGATGTGCATATAACCCCACTTGTCTAATGAAGGGCTGCGTCTATCAGTGAACTCAGAGAAAAGGATTTTACGGTAAG
The DNA here is from genome assembly GCA_018402905.1 of Glandirana rugosa. Taxonomy (NCBI): domain Eukaryota; kingdom Metazoa; phylum Chordata; class Amphibia; order Anura; family Ranidae; genus Glandirana; species Glandirana rugosa. The sequence goes on along the minus strand of BLSH010173708.1, from coordinate 289,716 downwards.
TTTTAATAAAATCCCTTTTTTTGTAGATTTTTTCCTTCAGATTTACCAAAACTATATAATATGAGGTCAAACCATTTGTATGTTATCAGGCAGGCCCTTGTGCTACATGATTTTGGTAAATCTGAAGGAAATCTGACAACAAAAGTTAAGCCTCATACACACGGTTCGATGATCGTACGACCGAACGGCCCAAATCGTATGTTGGCTGTTGTATCTCGCGTACTGACGTGCACAAAATGATCGTACGACCAAGCCGAATGTAGTGACGTGTTATGAACGTATAAAGAGAAAGTTCAGGTGCATGTAATTAGCATCCAGCCGCTCCTGACTTCTGAGCATGCGTGTTTTGCACAATACAACTTGTTGGACCAACTTCTCTGTACACACGATACAACGGTCGTACGACCGCTTGTTGACACTACCAAGTTTTCTAGTCTGCTCATACAACTTCTGTTGTACGACCGTCATACGTCGGCTGTTCCAATCGTGTGTACTAACGGTCGATTTAGCATACAACGGTCATTCGTACGACCTGTTGTATACGATCGTCGACCCGTGTGTGCGAGGCATTAGATAGTGTGCATGGGGTGTGGTAGATTAGCTTGTGGGGATCACTTTTCAGAGGAAAGGATTCAGCATGGAGGTCACTTTCTTTAAAATCTGGCGGCTTGCCGGGTTTATTATTACAGGTTTGCAAGCGCAAAACACATAATAAAAAGCAGAAAACAAAACCTCGCCATCCGGCACTAAACTAAACAATCTGGTTCCTCTCTATACAATGTGGGGCTGTCCCCGACACCCACTAAACATGAGCACAGTGCAAACCTTGATCTTGAAGTCAAAATTAACTTAGAGCTCACTCAGCTTTCTCCCTCTGAGATCCAGGATAGAGCTCTCCTTTGCTCTCTTCTTCGTCATTAAATACCTGTGAAGAGTGGTTTTAGTGGACCAGAAAGTCCGGGCCGGAACAAGCTCTGCCACGGTGGCTGGCAAAACCCGGTTGGACTCTCATTAGTCGCCTCAACTTGATCGCATGCGAGGTAAGAGGCTATGGTTTTAGCAGTGGTGGGTGCATTGATTATACACCATTGGGTTTTAAGGACAAGATGGACACAATTTCTTTTTATTGAGTATACAGTATATGCTTATGGACATTACATTTTTATGGACTTTATAATTGTCCATTATGGCGTCTTGCATAACGTCACATACCCCCCCCCCCCCCCCTCTGCTAAAGCCCCTGGGGTGAAGCAACTGTGCCGACCATGCAGTGGGCCCGGAAAAGGCCATCAGCGTTATTTTGGAGCCTTCGCCACAATGGCATAATTCCTTTCATACCTATTAAGCTTCTTGCTTAAGTAGATGACAGGGGGCTCCTCACCGTCTCTGATCCACCCCAGAGGTGTCTTTTTGAGCAACAAACTCTTTTGTGAAGTCTAGGGTCACAAGAACAGTCTGTACACAAAGGGCTTGCTTCAACTTCTGGAATGCTTTCTCGGCTTCGGATTCCACTTAACCATTCCCGACCCTCTACCCTTCATCAGATTGGTCAGAGGGATGGCAATGGTGGCAAAGTTGGGGATGAAGCATCGGTAATACCCTGTAACCTCCAGGAAGGCAAGAACCTGTTTTTTGTTCACTGGTTGGGGCCACTTTTGAATGTCCTCGATCTTATTGGTCTGGGGCTTGATCAGAACCTGACCAATAACATACCTAAGTTATTTGGCCTCCTCCAGACCTATGGCACACTTCGGTTGGCTGCTAAACCTGCTACCTTTAGCGAATCTACCATTGCCTGCACCCGAGGCAGATGTGATTCCCAATCTGGGCCGTGGATGACCACATCATCCAGATAGGCCGCTGCAGAGGGCTGATGTGGCCTCAAGGTTTTGTCCATCATCCTCTGGAAGGATGCAGGGGCCCCTTGCAGCCCGAATGGCATTCGGCCGTATTGGAAGGACCCCTCGGGGGTAGAAAAGGCAGTTTTTCCTTTGCTGCCTCCGTTAGGGGGATCTGCCAGTATCCCTTAGTTAGGTCTAGGGTTGTTATGTACCGGCCACCTCCCAACCCGTCCACAAGTTCGTCAATCTGTGGCATTGGGTATGCATCAAACTTAGACACATCATTCAGCTTTGTGAAATTGTTACAGAACCGGATAGCGCCACCGGGCTTTGGGACCATGCACTATAGGGCTCGACCAGGTGCTGTGGGACTCCTCTATCACGTTTAACTCCAATATGGTTTTTATTTCTCTCGCCACCGCCTCTCATCAAGCCTTAGGTATTCGGTAGGGTTTTACATTTACACAGGCCCCTGGTTCCGGGATTATTTCATGTTGTAGTACAGTGGTCAGTCCGGGTAGGGAAGAGAAAAAAAATCTCTATTTTTTTCTGACATTCCTTAACGTTGTTTTGTCGTGCCAGTGACAAGGTCATCCATGGGGACTAGCGCTATAACTGTAAACCCTTCTCTTGACTTCCAGGGCTTGTTCCATATGCTCTCATACAAGGAGCAGGACAGCTGCGATTTAATCCTGCATCAAGGAGATGTGCTCTATGATGCTTCTATATGGGGTAGTCGCTCCTTCCCACGTCTCTTTTGCGACATCCAGCACCCCCCTGGGATGTCTACCATACAAGAGTTCAAAGGGGAACCTCTCGTATGGCAAACATGAGGTACGGCAGCAAAAAAATCCCAATTTCGCCCATCTTTATCCACCACCTTTTTTAGCATACTCTTGAGGGTCTTGTTAAACCTTTCCAACAGACCGTCAGTTTGGGGGTGGTAAACAGAGGTACAGAGATGGGAGATTTTGTACAACGTGCACAATTCTCTGGTCTCTCTGGACATGAATGGGCTACCCTGATCGATCAAGATTTCTTTAGGGAACCCCACCCGAATAAACACCTGGACCAGCACCTTGGCGATAGTCTTAGCGGAGGTATTCTGCAGGGGTATGGCCTCAGGATAGGGGGTCGCATAGTCCAGGATCGCCAGGATGTGCTGGTGTCCTCGGGCAGATTTTAATACTGGTCCCACAAGATCCATGCCAGTTCGCTCAAATGGCACTTCAATAATGGGAAGTGGGACAAGGGGACTGAGAAAATGGGGTGACGGGGCTGTCATTTGACACTTAGGGCATGATTCACAGTATTCTTTGATGTCTGCATACAACCCAGGCCAGAAGAATCTCTGGGTTATTCTCTCCCTGGTTTTCTGCATACCCAGATGTCCCCCCATTACATGCCCATGGGCCAGATCTAGCACCATCCCGCGGAAGGGTTTGGGAACCACTAGCTGTTCCCCTTTGTCCTCCCCGGGTTTCACACCTGATACAACAAATTATTTTTAAGCGCCATATAGGGAAAAGACACCCCCCCAATTAGGGTCCACAGGTTCCCCATCCATCACCTTCACGTTTTCTCTGGCTCTAAGGAGAGTGACATCCCGTAGTTGTTCTGTAAAGAAGTCCTCTCTCTCGACCTCTAATGCCCCGTACACACGGGACGACGATCGCATTGAACAGGTCGTACTCACGACCGTTGTATGCGATATCGATTGTTCGTATGCGCGATTTGAACAGTTGAACATAGGACGGTCGTACAAGGGAGTTGTATGACCAGACTAGAAAACTTGGTCGTACCAACAAGCTCTCATACGACCGTTGTATCGTGTGTACAGAGCAGTTGGTACAACAAGTTGTATTGTGCAAAACACGCATGCTCAGAAGTCAGGAATGGCTGGATGCTAATTACATGCACCAGAATGTTCTTTCCCCGGACGTGCGATTGTGTAGTGCAGTCAGTATGCTGCATACAACAGCCAACATACGATTCAACACGGTCATACGTGCGATCGTCGTCCCGTGTTTACGAGGCTTAAGTCAGGTACTATATTCCGTTCACTCTCACCGTCAGGGTCAGAGACATTGTCTGGGTCATTAGCCCCCCGCTGTGAGCCATCTTCCAGCTCCTCTGATTCCCCAGCCAGTACAAGAAAAGGAAGAGGGTCTCCTCCCTTCTTGGTTCTGTCACCAGCCTCCCCTTGCATTTAGCAAAACGGGTCTGGCTAGAGGTCCCGTGCTTCTGCAGCAGGGGGAGCTCTATCCTCCAGAATCCTTGTGCCTTCCCATAACCTCCAAAAATGGGGAAAGTAGTAAAGGTACCACTCCCACTGAATGAGTCGCACTAACGCAAGGGGTGTCAATCTCAACCACCGCTGTCTGGTAGTCACGAGTGCACCTATGGATGCAAATGACTCCGACAGTGCTAGGTTGTAACCTTGCAGGGTTTACACAATTGCTTTTTACCAATGTTACCACACTACCCGAGTCAAGCAGTGCAGTGACTGGTCTCCCATCAACAAAAATCACACACAAATGCTTCTCCATGCGACTTGAATATGATGCTGTATATGTGACCTGGCGTCACATATGTATAATCGCATTGCATGGGTTGATCATTCAGGGGGTAATTGGCAGCAATATGGCCCAATGCATGGCATTGGTAGCACTGTGTGTGTTCTATACCCAGTCCTCTCAAGGGTCCCCAAGACCTTCCTGGCTTCTTTGGCCAGTCTCCATTTCTAGAACCCCCAGGCTCTTTAGCTGTATCAGTCTTATCAAATTTCCCCAAGCCCCTGAGCCTTGGAACAGTCTTGCTGGGTCCACTGGGCGATCTTTCACCTCTAGACACATTGGAGTGGGGCGCAACAAGTCATCAGCAGCCGTGTATCTCTCCACGAGGTCCACTAGTTGGCTTGCAGTTTTGGGGTCCCCATGGCTGACCCATTTCCTCAAAGCAGCAGGGAGTGCCCGTAGATAACAGTCCATGACCACACGCTCCACAATCTGGGGACCTGGCAAAGTCTCTGGCTGTAGCCATTTCCTGGTAAGCTGAACTAGGTTGAACATCTGCAAACGGGGTGGCTTGTTGGTGCAGTAGGTCCACTAATGCATGCGTTGGGCTCGGACTGCCATGGTGACCCCCATGTGTGCGAGTATCTCTGCCTTTAGATTCTCATAGTTCTGGGCCTTATCTGTTTCCAGATAGAAATAGGCTTTTTGGGGTTCACCGGACAAGAATGGTGCTAGCAGTCCCGCCCACTGTTCTTTTGGCCATCCTTTGCGAAGAGCGACTCTTTGATAGGTCGTGAGGTACGCCTCCACATCTTCCGCAGGTGTTGTCTTCTGCACATGGTAAGAAGCACGTACGAACTTTGATTCCACTGTCATGGGAGGTGCGGGCCCCTTTTTTTAACTTCAGCAGGGCCTCAGCAAACTGTAGGTTCATCTCCTTTTGAGCCGCTTGTTGTGCTGCGATAGCCCGGCGACTCTCCTCTCGTTGAGCTGCAGTGCCCTCTGCGACCCAGAGGTTGGTTTCATGCAGAGCTGCGTGTTGTGCTGCAGCAGCCTGGCGACTCTCCTCTTGCTGAACTCCACCATGTGTGGGAGATTAGCTTGTGGGGATCACTTTTCACAGGAAAAGATTCAGCAAAACCTCGCCACCTGGCACTATACTAAACAATCGGGTTCCTCTCTATACAGTGTGGGGCTGTCCCCGACACCCACAAAACATAAGCACAGTGCAAACCTTGATCTTTGAGTCCAGATTATCACACAGAGCTCACTCAGCTTTCTCCCTCTGAGATCCAAGATAGAGCTCTCCTCTGCATTATTCCTCGTCATTAAATGCAGGTTTAGAGGGGTTTTAGTGGACCAGAAAGTGTGGGCCGGAACCAGCTCTGCCACGGTGGCTGGCAAAACCCGGGTCGGACTCTCACTAGTCGCCTCAACGTGATCGCATGCAAGGCGACAAGTATCGCCCGTCCATTATGGCGCCTTGCATAACGTCACGGGGTCATACTTGCCAGTTGAAGCCAATGGGAATGCTCCGCAACCTCATGCAAAACGTGGCTGTTGCAGTGCAGCAGTTTGATGTAATATGCCCAGTAGAAAATAAAAAAATGGCACTGCATTGCTGTGCAGATCAGATGTTATGTCTGTGCAATGCAAATTCAGCCATACAAACTGTATGTCTGAAATTGCTTTCGCACCAGAAGGTGTAGGATTGTTTTTTTTGGTCTGCACCCATGCAATCCGTTTCCTGTACCATTCTACAGTGCGATCTGCAAACCGATTTGGGGGTGTCATTAACTTTACATTGACACCCGCAGCGGTTTGCAGATGTCATTGTGAACCGCCTGCGATTCAGGTGCGATGTGGGAACCCACACAGGATCCGCAGGGTTTCCCGCATCGCACTAGTGTGAACCGAGCCTTAGCCAACGTTCACATTGGCCGTTTTGACATGCGATTTGACATGTCAAATCACTGGCTATTGTTGGCAACGGCACTGTCCAAATCGGTGCGACGCCGACTTTGCGGTGCTGCACCAATTCCCAGAAGCTGTTCCTGCACTACTTTTGGCGACTTGGGGCGATTTGGATAGACATCTGTGCATGAACCCGCACAGATGTCTGTCAAATCGCCCCGAAAGTCGGACTGCATTGCCGGGTTGAAATTGTGCGAGTTCAGCTGAACTCGCACAATTTCAAACTTACCCTCAATGTGAATGTGGGCTAAGAGCCGGTTCACACTGAGGCGACTTGTCAGGCGACTCAAGTCGCCTGAGAAGTCGTCCCCATGCAGTGCAATGGAACCGTTCTAATAGGAGCGACTCAGGTCGCTCCGACTTAGAAAAAGGTTCCTGCACTATTTTCGGGGCGACCTCAGCGCGTCTTGCATTGACTTCTATGTAAAGAAGTCTCCTTGCAAGCCGAGCTGAGGTCGCCTCGAGCGGGGCGACTTGCTTTGTCCTGCAAGTCACCCCGCTCATGTGTGAACCAGCTCTTAAGCTTCATTCACACAGGTGCTTTGCTGCGGTGTGAAAGGCAGCAGCAGGAGTCCACTTATTCCCATTGCGGTTTTTGGCAGGTGTGAGCGGCTGGCTGTGGCCATGGAGCACTTAAACGTCAATGACATCTTGTCGATGGCCACAGCTATTTGTGGCTGTTTGCACAGCCAGCATTTACCTACAGTGATCACTGGTGGACACACACAGGGCAGCTAGTTGCTCACGCCTGTCAAAAACAGCAGTAGCGATGGGCTTGGGCGTGCTCGGATGGAACCCACCAGGAAACCGGTGTAGCATCATTAATTGATAAACCCACAAAAATGGAAACCGGAGGTTTCCAGAAAAAAGAACTGCTCATGCGTCCCTCCTCGCACATTCCAAAAAAAAACCAAACCATATAGTCAAACATGGACACAGGGGAAAGTGGTCGGTCGGCCTGACATCCTCGCTTCGCTCGCTCAGCCTCACAACATTTTTTAGAACAAGCTCTATGTCTACGTGGAAATTGGGGAATGAAATTGCACACACATTGGAGTTTTTCATGGAACGTCACTTCCGGTATCCATTTATTTATTTATTTCAGGTACCTATATAGTGCAGTCAATTTATGCAGCGCTTTGCCTATACATTGTACATTCACATCAGTCTCTACCCTCAAGGAGCTTACAATCTAAGGTCCCTAACTCACATTTATACATATACTAATACACATGCTAGGGTCAATTTAGATTGAATCCAATTAACCTACCAGCATGTTTTTGGAGTTTGTGTCGGGTATCCACTAAAGACGCTACACCGGCACTGCACACCACCAATCGCAGGTAGCGTGTGTATGTGCAGCTGCCAGTTGAGAAATGCCTCACTGCCTATGATTGGCAGGGTGTGCATTGACGGCTTCCTGGCGGGTTCGATCTGAACACGCCTGAGCCCATCACTAAACAGCAGCAGAAATCAGTGGATGTCGTTGCTGTTTGCACAAAATGCCCATGCAAATGTAGCTTAAAGTGGTTGTCAACTTGTGACAACCACTTTAACCTACTGGTAAGCCTATAATAAGGCTTACCTGTAGGTGCCCTGCATATCTCCCAAACCAGCACGGTTCAGGAGATATGCAGTGTACTAGATGTGCCAAAGTCATTTCGGCACATGCGCAGTGAAGCAATGGCCTCCGTGCCATTTCTCCACTGAGATCGTGCCGTGATTGGCGGCTCTCGCAGGATTTATGTCACGCGACTCCGGCCAGTCACAGAGCCGGAGATCGCGGCCCCAGAAGGAAGAGCGGCTGAAGATGGACGCTGCCAGCACAGGGGACCATGCTGGACTCCGCAGGCTTCGTTTGCAGGTAAGTGACACATAATGGGCTACAATGTGATGCAGGGGAATATAGCGGAAGTAAACCCCATCAGGGTTTACTTCCTCTTTAAGCCCTGGTTCACATTGATGCTACTTTGAAATGGCTGCTACTTCACTTGAAGAAGCGCGATTTCAATGTAGCAAGGTCAACGTGATTTCAGGTGCTACTTGGTAGACATCTGTGTGGCTTCATGCACAGATGTCTACTGAGGATGAGTTTGGGCATGTTCGGAACCAATTGTGCCTGAGCCCGCCAGGAAGTGAACCCTGCGCTGCACTAATCACAGGCAGTGAGATATTATTCTGCAGTGATCGGGGAATGTTTCACTGCCTGTGATTAGCGCAGTGCAGGGTTCATATCCTGGTGGGCTTGGGCACGTTCGGTTCCGAACCCGCCCGAGACCATCCTTAATGTCTATTGAAATCGCACCTGAAATCAGTAAAAGTAGTACAGGAACTACTTTTGCAAATTGGTGCAGCGCTGCAAAATCGCTGTTGCACTGATTGGAACAGTGCCATTGCCGCCAATAGGCTGGGACTTGTCATGCGATTTTGATCTCTCAAATCACATGACAAATCGCTCCAATGTGAACCTGGGCTTATGGCCAGTTTACAGCACAAAAACACAGTCTGGATCAGTGTTGCCAACCTCCCGCAGCATTTTTTACTGGCAACATGAAAAATAACAGGATTCCCATTAAAAACTAAGGCAATTGATATTCAAACACAACATGGAAACACTGGCAATACCCATATCATGTAATTTGATTGGTTTACACTTAAAAAATCAAATTATCAGACCCTGATATTCATAGACAGTTGTAAAAATCACAGATTTTTACAAACTGTCAGTAAATTTACTGGAGGTTGGCAACCCTGCCCTCTGCTGCCTGAATAGTGGTGCCAAAGCACTGCTATAACATTGGTGAATCGCTGCCAAACTAGTGGCGCTTTACCTCTGAGGCTCGGGCGGCCCTGGTGTGAAAGAACACTGAGCCTGCCATGGCACATGAGGGGGAGGGCTGGACCAATCACATGCTCTACACCACCCGAGCCCCCCAGGTGCGTCCATCCCCGAGTCATCATATAGAAGGGGGGATGCGCGTGCCTGGTGTCAGTGCGCGCCCCCACGCCTCTCATCCCTCCTCCAGGTCCCGTGTTCTCTCCACATACTCTGGGCTGCAGCCTGTCGATGCTGAATAGGGGAGAGAGCGATGGAGGCAGCGAGTACGTGTAGGAAGCACAGTGCTCAGAGCCCTTCACCTGGGGTAAGTCATGGGGGCAAACTGGCTCAATGTCACCCACTCCATCCCTCCACCCCTGCCTGCAATCATCAGCCATCCTCTACATCCCAACAATGCGATGAGGATGGAGCTCTCCTCCGACACACTCCTCGCTCGAGCTCTCCTCCGACACACTCCTCGCTCATCCGAGGATGACTGCCTGATACCCATCATTACTGCAGACATGGCATTGGGCACTCACCTCCTACACCACCTGAGAGAGGACTTCACTACACTGATACCACTTACCAGTCTGTGCGATACCCATCATTACTGCAGACATACACAGACCTGCGCCGGGAAGGCGCAGTCTTTCCGGGAGGAGGCAGATGCTCCCCAGACCCCTGCTGTGGATAGGCGCCGCTGAGTGCCGGCCATTCAAAAATGGCACCAGTCAGCACCATCACATCACTGCGCATGCCCGACCGAGCGTGTACGAGTTCTCCCGAGCTCGGCAGGCTTCGGAATGGCGCATGCGCAGTTGTACTGTCGGCCCGCAGCCATCCTTTTTACGGGCACCGCTGTCCGTAACGGACATTCGCGGACAGCCAGAAAATAGACTGAGATTTACTGGCTGTCCGTGAATTAACGGACGGTTGGCAACACTGGTCTGGATGCATTTCTGCATTCAGGTTTTTGGTCCATCTTTGGTGCTTTTTTTTACACCTTTTTTTTCAGGGCCATCTTAATAAAACAATAAAAGGGGCAGCTGTCTGGGCTATCATCCAAGTTGGGTAGGAGATTTTACTTGTGCATGTGTAGAAAACACCTGCTGATAGGGTTTATTATGACTGTTGTCTCCTTGCCACAGTCTCAAACCCTCCTTGTACTGTAGGTAAGTAGTATAGGAGACTTTCTGCTATGAAGCAGATGAAGAGTTAAAAAAGAAATCAGGAGTCAGGTCCTGCACTACCTACCTCCTCCTTGGTGAGGTCACTCCAGGAAGTTCCATGGGGTATGGAGAGCAGGTGCTGGTGATCTACAGGCAATCAGATACTTGGCCAAAGCTCCTGGCATGTGAGTGCAATCCTCTTGTAATGTTTATAATTTGCAGCATGGTGAGAAATACTGGCAAACATCATTACTTCCCACTATGATACATTAACAATGACCTTTAGGATATTTATTTAAATGGTGAGATGATTAGGGCTAGTTTGAGCTGTGCTTTGTACAAATAAGTGTGAATGCATCTCAAGGGTACATGTACATTAGCTAAAAGTGTGATGCATGCTGCTTTTAACTTAGACCCCTTTCACACTGGGGTGCTTTACAGGCGCTATTGCGCTAAAAATAGCGCCTGTAAAGCGTCTTCCCCGTTCAACCCAGTGTGTCCTTTTCATACTGGGGTGGCTCAGGGCGGTGCGCTTGCGGGAGTAAAATTAAACTCCCGCAAGCATGATTTTTCAGGAATGTGGGGAGCGGTGTATACACCGCTCCTCCATCGCCCCTGCCATTGGATTGAATGGGCAGCTGTACACCGCTCCGGGAGCGCTGGCATGTTTAACCCCTTGTGGGGGTTAAAAGTGCCATGCTGCCGCCCGAATGGCAATGACATAGCCTTGCTATTACAGCGGTAGATCGTCGCTAAATTAGCGGTGGTTTACTACTGACGATCAGGTGGTCCTTGTGTGAAAGGGGCCTTAGGGGACTGTTCACTCTGGTGCGTTAGCTTTAACGCATGTTCATTGCATTAAGCAGCTCATTCATTTTGAATAGGACGTAACCCCTAAAATGGTGCACGCCATGTTTTGTTTGAATGCACATCTGGGTGCTGTGGTGTGGCACATGCGTTGTTCAGTAAAATGTGTGCTACAACAACACACCTGTGTTACCTGTCCCTAATGTTTGGTACACATGATGAGATTATTGGATGAATGATCGTACATTTTTTTTGCATGCTAGTCTCCATATTGAAAGAGGTTACAAAAATTCTCGTACGAAAGAATAAAAAATTGGAAGTGATGTAATGTGTTGTGCATTTGCATTGTATTTTCAGAGGCCACCTGTACTGATTAAACAAAAATTGTACATTCTGGTATCATACGAGAAACATTTTCGTGCTTGTCCCTTTTGGATAATTTTGCATGAATTGTTGTGATCGGCTCTCAAAAGCTCTGCAGTAAGGATGGGCTCGGGCGTGTTCGCAAGTGTACGTGCCCGAGCCCGCCAGCAAGTGAACCCGGCGCTGCGCTAATCACAGGCAGTGAGACATTTCCTGATCACTGCAGCCGCACATCAAGGAAATGTCTCGCTGCCTGTGATTAGCGCAGCGCCGGGTTCACTTCCTGGTGGGATCGGGCTCGTGAACTTGCGGACACGCCTGAGCCCATCCTTACTCTTTACTAAACACTAGGGATGTGTCCTTGGGCTTGTTTCGGAACCGAACGTGCCCGAGCCCACCAGGAAGTGAACCCTGCACTGCACTAATCACAGGCAGCGAGACATTTCCTTGATGTGCGATTGCAGCGATTGCGGAAATGTCTCATTGCCTGTGATTAGCGCTGCACAGGGGTCACTTCCTGACAGGCTTGGGCACGTTTGGTTCTGAACACACCCGAGCCCATCTTTACTAACCATCAGATTATCGTACGATTGCTTTGAAAGCGGTATTTTTCATCAATGTTCTGATCGGGCCACACGGGATATGCAGTCATTTTATGCGTTCGCTCTTTTATTTCTGGAGTAGACTTACACACTTGTATTATTTAGTTTTTTGTTTACACAGTTGTTGGTGTAAGAACAGATCAATGTTGTTTCTTTGTTAGGCTCCATGCACACTGGACGTTAAAAATAAACAATCTAAAACCGTCAATAACTTTGTAGTGAGCCTTTCAGCTTTTATCAGCGTTAATGCACTAGCGTTTTTGAGCGTCAGCTTTTTTTTTTTTTCAATAGATTCAAAACGACCAGAAACGCTGTGAGCAACGTTTTTAACCACTTGCCGACCGCCCGCCACAGCGTGACGGCGACAAGGTGGCTCGTTATCGCGAACCGCCGTCACCTGACAACTAATATTGTGAGCGCACGCCCACTGTGTTCGGGGGGTGGGGAGGGAGCGGGTAGGGCAGACTCGATCTCCGCCGGCTACCCACGATGGCCCCCCCCGCAGCGAGAGAACAGAGGTCCGTGTATGTAAACACGGACCTCCGTTCTCATAGAGGGGGAAGGGCAATGATCACAGCCTTCCTCTATATGGAAGCTGTGATCATCCCCTTTCCCCAGCCAGGGCAGCCCATATACAGTTAGAACACGCCCAGGGAACACAGTTAACCCTTAGAGTGCCCCTTGCAGGTTAACCCCTTCACTGCCAATGGCATTTACACAGTAATCAGTGCATTTTTATAGCACTGATCGCTGTATAAATGCCAGTGGTCCCAAAAAAGTGTCAAAAGTGTCCGACATGTCCGCTGCAATATCGCAGTACCGCTAAAAATCGCAGAATCGCCGCCATTACTAGTAAAAAATAATAAAACACCCCCCCCCCAGAAATTAATTCTCATCATCCGTAAACGCGGCAGCTTTTGCGCAAACCAATCAAACGCCGATTGCGATTTTTTTTTTTTTACCAAAAATATGAGGAAGAATATAAATTGGCCAAAACCGATGAAAAAAAATTTTTTTTATATTTTTTTTTTTGGATTTGTATTTTAGCAAAAAGTTAGAAATTTGGGATTTTTTGCAAAATTGTCGCTCTTCTTTTGTTTATAGCGGCGATCAGAAATGACGCAGAGGGGATCAAATACCACCAAAAGAAAGCTCTATTTGTGGGAAAAAAAGGACGCAAATTTTGTTTGGGTGCAACGTCGCACGACCGCGCAATTGTCAGTTAAAGCGACGCAATGCCGAATCGCAAAAAGTGCTCTGGTCCTAAAGTGTGAAATCCTTCCAGGGCTGAAGTGGTTAAGCTTCCAGCGTTTTTTGTGGGCAGAAGAACGACTCTTGAACGCCAATTCAGGGCATTCAGATAACAGCCCATAAAAGCCACTGCTGTTAAACGACAATAAACGTCTGTGTGTACATGGACACATAGGATACCATAAAGGGGCGTTTATGGGCTGTTAAAAAAAACACCCAAAGGCCCATAAACGGTCGTTTATCAGCTTCAGTGTGCATGGAGCCTAAGGCCTCATTTACACTGCTGCTGGTAAACGGACGTTTAGAGGAATTTGGGCGTTTTTTTTCAGCTGCCCCTGAGCTTTCATGTTATCTTATCAGTACATTTACACAGGGTCGTTTAACCACTTCAATACTATTCACTTAGAACACTTTCCTACCAGATCAGTTTTTAGCTTTCAGTGCTGTTGCGCTTTGAATGATGCGCGGCCGTGTGGCACTGTACCCAGACACATTTTTTATCATTTTGTTCCCGCAGATAGAGCTTTCTTTTGGTGGTATTTGATCACCCCTGTGGTTTTTATTTTTTGCGCTACAAATAAAAAAAGACCGAAAATTTTGTCACAAAATTTGTTCATAAGTAAATATTCTCCATCACTGATGGGCACTGATGATTCTACACTGACGGGCACTGATGCAGTACTGATTGGCACTGATGAGGCAGCAATGATGAGCACTGTTAGGCGGCACTGATAAGCGGCACTGATAGGCACTCATAGATGGCACTGATTGGCACTCATAGGCGACACTGGGCACTGATAGGTGGGCACTGATTAGGGGCACTGGTAGGCACTGATTAGGGGCACTGGTAGGCACTGATTAGGGGCACTGGTAGGCACTGGTACGCACTGATAGGGGCACTTGTACACACTTGTGGGCAGATGCACTGATAGGGGCCCATTCCCTGGTGGTTTAGGGTGGCATCTGAAGGTGGCAGAGTGCCATCGGGTGGATAGTCACGGGTCACAGCGGATACTCACGGTTAGTCACGGTAGATACTCACGGATAGTCACGGCGAATAGTCACGGCGGATTGTCACGAGTAGTAACGACGGAGTAGTCACGGTTAGTCATGACGTAGTCACGGGCAGT
>BLSH010173708.1:237001-247703 GCA_018402905.1 Glandirana rugosa | reverse complement strand
TATAATATATATATATATATATATATATATATATAATTTGGATTTGTATTTTAGCAAAATGTAAGAAAAATAGTTTTTTTTTTGCAAAATCATCGCTCTTTTTTTATAGCGGTGATCAGAAATGAGACAGAGGTGATCAAATACCAAAAGAAAGCTCTATTTGTGGGAAAAAAAGGACGTCAATTTTGTTTGGGTACAACGTCGCACGTCACGCAATTGTCAGTTAAAGTAACGCAGTGCCGTATCGCAAAAAAATGGCCAGTGCTCTGGTCCTAAAGGGGGAAATCCTTCCGGGGCTGAAGTGGTTAAGATCCAGTCAAGGCTAAGATGGTGTAATCAGTCTGCAGCTGACAGGAGGAAATATTTGCTCAGTCTCCTCCTCCTCCTCATTGGTTAGTATGCAACATTGTAATAAATCACGGGATCAGAAGCTGCAGCAGTGAGCTGATCATTGTCAGACATTTGTGTACACAGACATCAAGAGTGACATGATTGTGTCACCTCTGAGCCACCAGCTCAGTCCAGAGTGTAGATGCAGGGCCAGCAGTATGCCTGAACAGAGGGATTGTATTGTCCATCTGGAGAGAAGAGCTGATAGAGGCATGTCGGGGGGTGGGGGGTACTGTCATTTCTGCGAGAGGTAGTAAATACCTGTAAACGTTGCCTGTTGCACTTAAGTATTAACTAACAATAACACGCATCAGGGCCACTATAAGCAATCACGAGGCCCTATACAGTGTGCCTGACGGGTGCCCCAATACGGTGTGCCTGACGGGTGCCCCAATACGGTGTGCCTGACGGGTGCCCCAATACAGTGCGCCTGACAGGGATGCCACCTCTACCCCACACAAAGAAATTAATTTAAATTCCTTATTGTGCATACACAGTAAATTGCCAGCCACGGCTCCCAGCAATTAAATAAAAAATCCCAGATTCCCATTAGTTAGGGAGTTAAGGTATTAAAGAGTTCCCTTTCTGCCCCCAGCCCCTTGCTGATCTAAGGGAGCCCAGTACAAGGAGGAGTTCATGTTCAGATGTGCAGGAAATGGGAGTTGAAGAGTTCACCCTTTCCTACCATCACCTTCTGTCCCTTTAAGAGCTTCTGAATGTCGGGAGGCAGAGGCAGGCATTTGGGTTATGTGACCGTGGCGATTGGCTGTGCTTACACAACCCTAACACCCCCCCCCCCCCACCCCCCGTTGAACTGATTAGTCTCTACCTCCTTATTCACAGCCCTGACACACATAATCAGAAAAAAAATATTTTTCAACTTAGCCCACTTTCAGGGTAAGGCGTATCTTTTCTGGTGGAAGACAAACATGGAAGCATGCACCATTCTGTGTTTGTCCTATATGATTTTTTTTTTTTTTTTTTTTGTAGCTTGAATCACTAATCACAGAGGCATTTAAAGGGAAAGGATTCCAGAAAATCAGCGAATTATTTGAAGAGAAGATTTCTTGCTCCTTTCAGCGACACGGCAAAGCACTCCTAAATGTGCTGGACAGGCTAATTAATAAAGTGAGTGTCTCATAGCACAAAGGATATCTGACATGTCATTTATTAGTATGCTGTTTTGACACATGGTTCTTTTTACTTTAAGGAACTGGATCGTAATGAGTTTAAGCATGTGACCATGCTGATGAAATGTGTTCAGCATTTCTGCAAAAATGAAAGCCAGGAGGATTTCTCCTTAATTCAGCAGGGGCTGGTTTCCAAGATAAGTAATATATATCAATTTGTTTTTGATTAATCATGCCTACGTTGTAGAAATAACAATTTTTCTCCAGTCATTCTTCCAGGACGGCACAGCTGAGAGATGACTGGTCTCACCTGGACAGGAAACACAATCAAAAACAGAGTTTAAAAGTCCCCACCCTCCCTCTGCCCCTCAGCTTTCGATTGTGTTTCCCACAGGGATGCAGCGAAACAATTTGTTATGTTCCTTTCCCGGATCAAGGCCTGGGGCTGAGGTCCCCCCCCTGGACACCGGCTCTGTAGGCAGACCAGTGGTGGATTCTGGCCGAGGAGCTTGCTCGGTCCAGGGGGGGGGGGGGTTCCCCAAAGATTTCTCAGGGGGGCAGGAGGAAACGGAAGAGCCCCCCTGAGAGCTGGGGGATCCTGGGGACAGGGGTGTCACCCAGGACCCTAGGGACCACATTCCTACTCACTCCTCCTACCTGACAGTGGTGGAGGAGATGGAGGAGGCTGTCGGTGCGGCCGCTGTGGGGGAGGGGGGTCTCCTGGCTGCTGCAGTTAGGATTCCTTCAGAGTGCAGGGTCTTCGGACTCACAGCGCTCCTGAAACTCCCAGGGCGGGAGGACGCGGTGTCAGCGGCTTCCAGGTCAGCTGGCGTCATGGAGTGCGCGCGCACACGTATCGCGTCATTTCCGCTGCCAGAGGTCTACTTTCTGAGACTCCGGCAAGATGGCGGCGGCCATCGGCGTGCGGTGAAGCACGCAAAGACAGCAAGAGAGAGGGGGTCCAAGCTTCCCTTTTCTCCATACTGAAGCCACCAAGGGGGTCCCTGAGGCGAGATGGAGAAGGAAGGTGGTCCGGAAGGGCCCTCAGCACACGAGGAGACCACAGAGGGTGAGTCTACCTGGCTGAGGGGGGGGGATTCCTCCCCCCTCCCCCCCATGATAGCGGAGCTAATAGAATTTGTTTTATATATTTTTCTAGAGACAATACGTCCTGCCCAGGAGTCATCCACAAGACCTAAGTCTAAGGCCCCCCCTTGCTCCAAGCGTTGCGGATATTGCAACGATAAGCTCCCGCAGGGGTACTCAAGGCCCTTCTGCTTCAAATGCATACATAAGCTAGCAGGCAAAGAGACCGCACAGGTCATGAAGGATTGCCTTGCATTACAGTCTGAGATGCTGTCTACCCTTCAGGCCTTTAAGTCTACTACAGGGACTAGCCAGCAATCAGGATACCTCTCGGGTAGGGAAGGCTCCTCTTCGCAAGAGGGAACTTCAGCCTCGGGGGGGGGGGGGTCCCTTCAGAGCACCAGTGGGGCATTGCTTGGATGGAGAAGGGTCCGAACACTCGGAGCCAGGCTCTCCTGAGGAGGAGGGGGACTCAGATCAGGATAGCCAGGACCGTGAGGAAGGTAGACCTGGCAGACACCTTTTTTCTGCTGAGGACATGGAGAACCTCCTGAAGGCAATCTATACCTCCAAGGGGATCCATCAGCAACCATAGAGGGTCTCAGCTCAAGACAAGATGTACAAAGGATTGGCTAAACCACAGGCAAAGTTGCTCCCGGTCCACCAGTCCCTCAGGGACATAATTCTGGAGCCAGAAAGAAGGGTTTTGAAGTTAAAAACCTGGAAGTGCAGGTGCCCCTTTAGTGAGGAGGATGAAGAAAAATTCTTCAAGGTTCCCAGGCTAGATGCTTTGTTGGCACAGGTATCCAAGCGCTCGGATCTGTCCTTCGAGGATGCTGGCAACATCCATGATCAGATTGATCGAAAGTCTGAGACACTGCTGTGTAGGGCATGGGAGGCCAATGCAGCTGCTGTGGGTCCGGCGCTAGCCTCAGCTTGTGTGGCCAGGAATATGGATGCCTGGGTGGGCAGGCTGATGGACCACGTGTCTCGGGGAACCAAGACCAAGGAGGTTTTGGATTTCCTGGAGGTGATTAGGAAAGCGATCACTTTTTTGGCTGACGCAGCGGTGGAGACAGTAAGGACGACCGCCAAATCAGCGGCCCTCCTAAACTCGGCCAGGGGGGCCCTCTGGTTAAAAACCTGGGATGGGGACGTCGATACCTTTCGAGGGCTCCCTGCTTTTTGGGACAAGCCTAGAGCAGGTCCTGAAAAAAGTTTCCTGTTAAACCCAAGAAGGGCAAGGAAAGGAAGTTTCTTCAAGGCCCCCCCCCTACCAAGGATAGGTCCAAGGGTAAGAGGGAGGCAGGTAAAAGGTGGGGGTTTGGGAAGGAAAAACCGAAGGGAGGAATCCTTTTTTCCGGTCCCGGTCCCTCCTCTAAGGAACCAAAATGACTCCAACCCTCGGGTTGGTCGGAGGCTCAGGTGGTTTCTCCCCCAGTGGAGGGAAATCACCCAGAGCCCATACATTCTCCACCTGGTAGAGGAGGGGTACAGGCTGGAGTTTCTATCCACCCCCCCTCCAAACTTTGTCTTGACACACCTGTCCCGAGACCCGCAAAAGGCGGTCGGTCTACTGGAGAGCGTCCGGGAGTTGGTGGATCAGGAGGTGGTTGTTCCAGTTCCAGCGGAGCAGTCGGGAGGAGGGTTTTACTCCCACATTTTCGTGGTAGTGAAGCCCTCGGGAAAATTCCGGCTGATTATAAACTTAAGGAAGCTGAACAAACACGTAAGCTACAAAAGGTTCCATATGGACAGTATCTATACGGTCAGAAGGCACCTCTTAGAGGGAGTCTTTATGATCACGCTGGATCTAAAGGATGCCTACCTCCACGTCCCCATTGCCCCAGAACGCCAGAAGTTTCTGCGCTTTGTGATCAGGACCACGCGGGGCGTCCAACACTGGCAATTCAGGGCACTTCTCTTTGGGCTGGCTTCCAGCCCAAGGATCTTTACGAAGGTCCTTGCCGAGGTGTTCTCATTCCTCCACCTCCAGGGAATTGCCCTGATTCCCTACTTGGACGACATGCTGATCTACCACTCATCTCGGGATCAAATCCTGTTGGACCAGGACAGAGTAATTTCTACCCTGGAGAGCCTGGGATGGATGATCAGCCAGGAGAAGTCCTCCCTAAAGCCATCACAGGCGAAGGTGTTCTTGGGCTACCAAGTGGATTCGGTGGCGCAAAGGATTTTCCTCCCTTTAGAGAAGATAGAAACATTTCAGGGAACTGCGTCGGCCCTGTGCCACTCCAGAGTGGTGTCACTGAGGAACATCATGAGAGTCCTGGGTCTTATGACATCATGTATTCCGGCGGTACCTTGGGTCCAGCTCCACTCGCGGGACCTTCAGGGGTTTCTTCTCGCCGGTTGGGACAGAAAAAAGGAGTCCTTAGACACGAAGGTGTCCCTTTCTGGGAGCGTGAGGGAATCTCTGGGATGGTGGCTCAGTCCAGATTGGGGGTCAAGGGGTCGCCCTTGGGCCCAACAAAAGCCCCTAGGTGTTATGACCGACGCGAGCACTTGGGGGTGGGGAGCCCACCTGGAAGACCTTCGAGCTCAGGGATCCTGGGATCAGGCCCAGAGCAGGGCGTCCTCCAATTTCAGGGAGCTCCTGGCGGTCGGGGAGGCACTTGAGGTGTTCGTGGACCGGATCCATGAAAGGGAGGTTCAGGTGTTCTTGCACAATGTAGTCGCGGTGGCCTACCTCAACCACCAAGGGGGGACCAAGTCACGGAGGCTAGCCAGGCTAACGCAGGAGATTCTTGGGTGGGCAGAAAGGAGGATCCCCTCGATCTCTGCGGTTCACATAAGGGGAGTTCTCAATGTGGAGGTGGACTAACTGAGCAGACGGCCCATTCAGCAAGGGGAATGGGAACTCTGCAATGAGGTCTTCGCTCTAGTAAGCCGTCAGTTCGGTACCCCAGAGGTGGACCTGTTTGCCTCCAGAGAGAACAGGAAGGTTCCCAGATATTTCTCTCTTGCCAGGGAGTTAGAGTCCGGAGGGGTAGACGCCCTTGCCCAGAGGTGGGATGTAGGCCTGGCATATGCTTTCCCTCCCCTTGTCCTCATCCCCAGGGTGCTGCAAAAGTTGAGCCAGACAGACGTCTGTCTCATTTTGATCACGCCTTGGTGGCCGAGGAGGGCATGGTTTCCCACCCTGAAAAGGTGGTCGTCGGCCCTCCTCTTCCTCTGCCTCTCAGACAGGACCTCCTCCGTCAGGGACCGGTTCTTCATCCCAACCCGGGGCTCCTGTCCCTGATGGCCTGGTGTTTGAGAGGGAGCTCCTCAGAGTTAAAGGCTACTCAGAAAGGGTAATTGATACCCTCCTACTGAGCAGGAAGCCGGTCTCCAGGCGCATATAGACTAAAGTCTGGGGGGTCTTCTCTCACTGGTGTTTGGCCAGAGAGGTTTCGGAGCGGGCGGTTCCATCCATTCAGGAAGGGGTAGATTTGGGTCTGGCAGTCAAGACCCTCAGGGTCCAGGTGGCGGTCCTGTCTGTATTTTTGGATAGAAGGCTGGCCCTGGACCCACTCATAAAAAGATTTTTGTTGGCCAGAGAAAGGGTAACCCCGGTGGGATCAAATAGCTTCCCACCGTGGGATTTATCATTGGTACTGGATGCCCTGACTAGGGAACCATTTGAGCCGGTGGCTCAGAGTTCATTTAAGTTGCTCTCCCCAAAAATGGCCTTTCCTTTGGCAATTACGTTAGCCAGAAGAATAGGTGACTTACAGGCCCTGACAATTAAAGAGCCTTTTTTTGTTGATTTTGGAGGATAGGGTGGTACTTAAACAGGACCCCCTGTACCTCCCAAAGGTGGCCTCATGGTTCCATAGGGACCAGGAGATTGTTCTCCCCTCATTCTGTGCAGGTCCCCGGAATGAGAAGGAAACAAGCTTCCACACTTTGGATGTTAGACGTTTTCTTTTGGTTTACTTAGACCGAATCAGAGGTTTTAGAAGGTCTAACCATTTGCTGATTAATTTCTGGGGCCAAAAGAAGGGTCTCCAGGCATCTAAGTCGACTGTGGCAAGGTGAATAAGGCAAGCAATCTCAGTGGCGTATGAGCAGGTGGGTAAACCAGCCCCTGCCTGTTTGAAAGCTCATTCCACTAGGTCTCTGGCAACCTCCTGGGCAGAGAAGGCGGGCACCTCGATTGACCAAATTTGTAAAGCAGCCACGTGGACAATCCAGAACACATTCCTGAGGCACTACAGGGTGGAGTTGTTATCACCTCAGGACCTGGCGTTCGGCAGGAAAGTCCTGCAGGCAGTGGTCCCACCCTAAAGGTAGGCCTGAGCTCCTTTCTCATCATCTCAGCTGTGCCGTCCTGGAAGAATGACTGGAGAAACTTACCAATAACAGTGTTTCTGGGAATTCTTCCAGTACGGCAGGCTTACTTCCCACCCTGTTATGTGTTGGTGTTGTCTGTCTACACAGAATACCCTCCGGCACTGGTGTGGGCTAATACTTTGTCTCAACTGAGGGGCAGAGGGAGGGTGGGGCCTTTTAAACTCTGTTCTTGATTGAGTTTCCTGTCCAGGTGAGACCGGTCATCTCTTAGCTGTGCCGTCCTGGAAGAATTCCCAGAAACAGTTACCGGTAAGTGCAACTGGTAATTTTAAAGCTTAAAGTATAACTAAAGGCAAAACTTTTTTTTTGTTATAAAATACTGATAGGTTAGAACACTTCGGGTTTTTATTGCTGTCTACGTTCACCCAAAATCACAAATTTTGGGCTGTCACTGGAATAAGAATAGAGGTGAAATCTTTCATTGGTGAGACATGTTTCGCAGAGGATTCCTTTCAGTTTGGAAGGATTTCTTCTCACTTCCTCTTTTGGCAATTGGGCAGGAAGCGAAAGGAAATCTTATCTCCCCAGTGGGGCACAGAGGGTAAAAAAACCTGACAGGTGTTATACTCTAACCAAAATAGAAAAAAAAGTATTGGCTTTAATTCTATTTTAACCCTTTTGCTACGGAAACAAATTTTGCAATGTTGCAAGATTTGGAAGGAGAGGAGTGGGACTTTAATGGAAGCACGCAAGGGATACACAATAAACTGATGGAGATGTTCACAGAAATTTAATTTGTGAATATAAATATACTGATGCATATAATCACAAACATTACAAGATAAAATATCAATCATAAACAATAATACAAATTTATAACAATGGGTATAAATGTGTTAAGCTCAGTACATTGCCCCCATCCATCAGGTATTTAATATACAGACTGGTAAGTATATATACACAGACAGGTCTGCGTGGCCAAGGACCTCATTGTTCCCATTGAGATTTAATGTATAAAATGCATAGAAGGTTGAACCCATGGCAGCTTTTAGCTCTACGTACGTTTCGTCAGGAGCAGGCTCGTGGTGTGTGTTTCGTGGCTATTGAGCCACTTGTCTGGAGCAGGCTCGTGGTGTTTAACACTCATATGATACACTGTCGGGGCCAAGGCCCGTCCAGGGCCATCAGGACCGGGAGCTGTGGCAGGGGGCATGATGGCAGAAACCCACAGTCGGCATCACGCCATGCTCCAACCATGGACCTTCCTATTACCAGGATGCCCTCGTCCACCTGGAGTGATGCCAACTATGGGTTGCTGCCATCATGCCCCCTGCCACAGCTCCCGGCCCTGATGGCCCTGGACGGGCCTTGGCCCCAACGGTGTATCACCATCATATGAGTGTTACACACCACGAGCCTGCTCCTGAAGAGTGGCTCAATAGCCACGAAACGTATGTAGAGCTAAAAGCTGCCGTGGGTTCAACCTTCTATGCATTTTATACATTAAACCTCAATAGGAACAATGAGGTCCTTGGCCACGCAGACCTGTCTGTGTATATATACTTACTAGTCTGTATATTAAA
The DNA here is from genome assembly GCA_018402905.1 of Glandirana rugosa. Lineage (NCBI taxonomy): Eukaryota > Metazoa > Chordata > Amphibia > Anura > Ranidae > Glandirana > Glandirana rugosa. Next base: position 239,218 of record BLSH010173708.1, on the reverse strand, counting down.
TACCTGATGGATGGGGGCGATGTACTGAGCTTAACACATTTATACCCATTGTTATGAATTTGTATTATTGTTTATGATTGCTATTTTATCTTGTAATGTTTGTGATTATATGCATCAGTATATTTATATCCACAAATTCAATTTCTGTGAACATCTCCATCAGTTTATTGTGTATCCCTCGCGTGCTTCAATTAAAGTCCCACTCCTCTCCTCCCAAATCTTGCAACATTGCAAAATTTGTTTCCTTTTACAAGGCAGGAATAGAAGTGGACGGCCTTACCAGGCCATGGCTTCATGTAAAGTCCCAATTTTCTTCCAACCCTTTTGCTACGTCGTATGGACCTGACAGTGGGGGTGGGGGGGGGGGTATACAGTTGACAAGCTAATAGCATAAGGCAGGTGTTTAAAATTACTAAGGCTGTGTTCACACAGGCCTAAGTGGGAGGTGAAAACAGATCCATGTCTTTACCGCCTCCTAAATGTCTACCTTCAAAACAACATGACCGCTCAGGTCTGTACTAATTGCCAAGGCTGTTTGTAAGATGGTTTTGCTTGCACAAAACTCCTATTGAAGCCATAAAGACCTCAGCCCGCATTCACACAGGGGCGATCTGACTTCGAGAGTGACTTTGCTAGGCGTTTTGAATGCAACTTCAAGGTGACTTTGGGCGACTTACAACATGACTCCATGCCAGGTGACATTGCCTGTGGCCAATCACTGAAGGGAGAGAGGGGGGTTGCCTTGGTAAATGCTTTTCTTTTTCCTGTAAAGCCGATTCAATATAGATGGGGGATCTGACTTGGAGGCGACTTCCATTGAATTCTATGGGCACAAGTCGGATAGAAGTTGCCTTGAAGTAGTACAGGAACCTTCTTTGAAGTCGGAGTGACTTCAGTAGTGTACATTAAGACGGCTCTCATTCACTTCAATTAGATTTCTTATGTCAAGCGACTTGGGGTGACATTGGAGTGCAAGTCGCCCCTGTATGAACCGTCCCTCACTGTAGCTGGGAGAAAAAAACCTCCTGAACACCCGCAAAGCAAAACAAAAGCAAAAATGTGGTCCACTGCAGATCACTTTTCAGAGGGGCAGTAAACTCCACTGCCGCTGTTAATGAGGCCTAGGCATATCACTCCATTTAAAACAAATCTGAGTATTATGCATGTTTCTTTGTTCTGTTTACATGGTCCTTTGGTTTGAGAGAACCTTGGAGTTTTTGAAGATATGGGATGAGACTAGCTTTTTAGTTCCTGAACTCGTGGAAGAATTTTACGACACTGCTGTGGTATGTTCTGGTACTAAACACCTTTTTTCTTAAATTGGTTTTAAATAGAATTACTGTGAACTTTGAAAATATGGTTATGAACTATATACAGTTTATTTGCTGTTTTGAAGTCCTCCAAGTCGCTGCACTATATTTTCTTTAACTTCATCAAAATCTAGAGTGCTGCTGACTGGCATTCTGCTTTAAAGAGGACTTTGGATGAGTTTTGTGTGTGTATGTATATGCGTATATGTGTATATATGTATGTATGTATGTATGTATATATATATATATATATATATATATATATATATATATATATATATAATATATATTATAGCGACAAAAGAGTCTAGGATGATAAATAGGTAGGGGGTTAAACAAGTCTCTCCAGGAACAAGTCTTTGAAGAGTGGAGGCAGGGGCGTGTCTATTGGGGCTACAGCCCCGAGTCTGGGGCCTATAGCCCAGAGTCTCTCACCGGGTGGGTGCAGTTCTGAAGTTTGCAGGTATGTCCCGGTCTGGAATGCATTAGGCAGGGGCAGACTGAGCCATGGTAGCGCGGGCTCCAGCTCTGCTCTCGCCTCCACCTAAAGTATGGGGAGGCTCTCTGGGTACCCTGATGTATGGAGAGGAACTCTGGGGAGCCTGATATATGTGGAGGTTCTCTGGGACCCTGATGTATAGGGGGGGTTCTCTGGGGACCCTGGTGTAAGATGGGGCTCTCTGTGGACCCTGATGTAAGGAAGAGGCTCTCTGTGGACCCTGATGTAAGGAAGAGGCTCTCTGGGGATTCTGATATAAGGAAGGGGCTCTCTGGGGACCCTGATGTAAGGAAGGCCTCTCTGGGGACCCTGATGTAAGGAAGGGGCTCTCTGGGGACCCTGATGTAAGGAAGGCCTCTCTGGTCTCTCCGGAAGGAATGTAGTCCCAGGGGTCTCTCGGGGAAGGAA
>BLSH010173708.1:225649-236970 GCA_018402905.1 Glandirana rugosa | reverse complement strand
TATATATATATATATATATATATATACACACACACACACATGTATATTATATACATGTGTATGCCCGCTCAAGCATATGACTCTACTTAGTTGCTAATGGCTCTAGCCCCAGATCTTTTGTAGACCTAGCAACGCCCCTTAATGGAGGATATAAACTCTGGGTTGATAAGAAAGAGAAAGGAGCTTCCTCTCCTGTAGACATTGATTAAAATTGGTTAAAATGGACCCGCATTGTAAAATAGTTAAGAACATGTAACATCCTCCGCTCCTGACCGCAGAGCTCAGCGGGGCCAAGCCTGGAAGTGTGCTGCAGAACTGTAGAAGAGACTCGAGCGGTGCCAGAGGCAGCACAGATGAAAAGTTCCTTCGGGGAGCAAATGTAGCCCTGCTATCATTTGTCAGGATTGGAGGATGTTCTTCGCTATTTCGCAATGTGAGTCCATTTTAATAAAATGTCTACACTTAGGAGATGGTGCTCCTTTCTTTCTTTGAATTAGTTATACCTATGCAATAAAATCTTCCTGACATTACTAAGTATGAATGTAGTGTTCAAAAGCAAAGGTCATTCTAGCAAAAATGTTGCTTAAGAGGGGGCCAGAAGTGTTGTGGGCCCTGTATAAAATTTAGAATTTATGTGAAGGGGGGTCCCGCGCTATAGTGGAATAGAGTATTTATTTGGGGGGAAGCAGCCCTCCTACTTTCCCAGAAGGAAATATAAAATTTGTATAAAATTTAACTCCTCTCATTCTAAGGTTTCTAAGAAATCTGACTTATACTATGAATAGTGCTGCCCTTTGAACCCACAGTAGATTCTAGAGCACAGGTGTCAAACTGGTGGCCCTCCAGCTGTTGCAGAACTACAAGTTCCACGAGGCATTGCAAGGCTGACCGTTACAAGCATGACTCCTACAGGCAGAGGAATGATGGGATTTCTAGTTTCGCAACAGCTGGAGTGCCGCCAGTTTGACACGCCTGTTCTCGAGGCTCTGGATGCCTAAGTTATGGCTAGAATAGTTTGACTTTTTTTTTTTTTTAGAGGTGGTTTACCTTGAGGAAATGGTTTATCCTCTGCTGGCCCTCATTAAAGCAGTTACTTACAGCATAGAATTCCTTGATGGATACGGAAGTCACAAAATCTGTCTGACTGCCCATTCTGTGGTTTTAGTTGACTGTGCCAAGAGAACACTGTCATTAAAAGTGATAGTCTTCAAAATTGACATTCTAGAATTCCCTTTTGATAGTTCCTTTTTGATTCTTGTACATAATTAGGTATTGGATAGATCTGGTGACAACACAAATAAATTTGCAAATAACAAACATCAATTTCCTTTGCAAAGAAGTCAACAAGAGCCACACAAGGAGGTTGACATATGCCAGTCTATAACAGTGTGCCAGATCCAGTTTTCGTTCTAGTACAACCATCTGTTTTTAGGACAAATTGAGACCAGGCAAAAGTGTAGGGGGCAGCTGAAGGAATTTGTTGATTTTTTTTTTTTTTTCTGTCCCCAGTCCAACATTTTTTATGTCAACTTGCATGCATTTGCCAATATGCAGTCTGTTTCAGTTCTTTAAGGAGATTTTCAAGGATGTTCCAGTAGCAGAAAGAAAATTGAGTTATTTCTCAGCTTTCCTAGTACAAAAGTCTTGGGGAGATGACAAATGATTGTGTGATTTATGATAATGAAAGGTAAAACCGATCTATGATCTGTCTTTGGAAAAAAATGTTTCTGATCATACCAGTCCAATTTTTAAGATTTGCTGTTGTGCTGGGTGAGATTGCATTGAACATTACCCATCAGGAAAACCATGTTACTGTAGGCCAGAGCATACTCTGTTCTTCTGACTTATGTTATGGGAAGGCCAACCTACTCTGTATAGCTGCTATTCATCGACGAGAGCCTTCAAATTTTCTTCTAGACATTCTAAGCAGGAACAATCTGGACCAACTGGAGTGGTCCCTATAAGAAAAAACTTTTATATATTTATATATACTTTGTCAGTTGTAGTGGAGCTTTTGTTAGAATATAGATTCCTAGCATTCCCCTTATTTGTAATCAGGAAAATTCTTGCAGGGAAAGCCATAGTGGTTCTTCTAGCCCCTGTGTGGTTAAACAGAACCTAGTTTACCTCGGTTCTCTTGATATTGCCTTTGGACGCTATGACTTCGGAAAGATCTTTGTTCGGGTGCCAGTGCTCAAATTCTAGGTCTACTTCTGCTTGAACCAATGGAGGTTAAAGCGTTTGTTAACCCAAAAAAAAAAATGCCGCTCCTGTCTCTTTAATATGCAATTAGCAGCATGGTGCTTTTGCTTTTTAAATTATCCCTCTGTATCCCCTAAAATATCTGTTTGATAATGCCAGGTCATGACTTCCTCCCTGAGCGCTGACTCCCCTTGTATATTGCTTATCCTGAGGGCTTGCGGTCTGAGCAGGCTACGTCACTCCCGGCTCTCCTATCTCCTGATTACCTGTGTTCAACTCCCCCCTCCTCCCCCTCCCTCTTCCTCTTGTAGCTTCTCTTCTCTGCTCTCATAATTAACTCTAAAAGCTCCTATACCTCTGTATTAGAAGAAGTTCACCCGGTGTCCCTGTTATATCAGAAATATTCATATCTATATACGGTAGATAACACAGCATGGCTCTCTCTCTCCAGCTGACATCAGCAGCAGTGCTCAGCCCCTCCATCGGGACTTCTGAGCTGAGAAAGAAGCACAAAAATAACAACTGATCCTAGTAAGAAGGTGTGTTATCTATACAGAGAAGTATATATATGTTATAACACAGACACAGGGCAACTTCTTGTTATAATACAGAGCGGATGGGAACTTTTTATACAAGTGGCTTAAAGCGGAGGTCCGAGGTAGGAAAAAAAAATTAAAAGTCAGCAGCTACACATACAGTAGCTGCTGACTTTTAATAATAGGACACTTACCTGTCCTGGAGTCCAGCGATGTCTGCACCCGCCGCCGATCTTCGGATTGGGTGCAGCCGCCTCCATCACGGGTAAGGGAACCCGGACGTGTAAGCAGTACAGCTTCACGTCTGGCACCTTACTGCGCATGCGCGAGGCTCTGCCACGCTCTGCTACTGCCCAGACGGCCAGAAGCAGAGTGAGCAGGGAGGAGGGAGCCGGGCTGCTGACGTCAGCAGCCACGGCTTGCGGCCAGAGCTCCAGGATGTGTGGAAAAGGACGCCTGTCTAAAGACAGGCGTCCTCTTCCCCCTCCTCCCCCCGAAAGGTGCCAAATTTGACACCTGAGGGGGGGAGGAATCCAACCAGCGGAAGTTCCACTTTTGGGTGGAACTCCACTTTAACAAACACTTTAACTAGCACCTCCACATTAGAAAGGGATCTCGAGTGCTTAAGTACTAACTTAAAGTGACCTGCCAGTAATTTTAATGGTTTCCATCATTTAAATCCTGAAAACTCCGCACAATATACAGCAACAGTTTATCTATATAAAACTTTACCTTTTATCATTAAGAGGCTGGTAGACTTTTTTTCCTGGCATACATCTAGTGACATGTACTTTTCTCCTTACCTTCTTCATTGTAGTTTTCAGACATGCCTTGACAATTACCTTGGCCCAAAACCTTTTAAGTTCCAGTCCTGTGCTGTTAGTGTCTTTCTTTAAACTCTTCTAAAGGCCATTTGATTATTACATATTTCAGAGAAGTTGCTGTGCCCGATTTCTAGATCGTTGGTGCTTCTTAGAATTTGAATTTAGTACATCCTCGTCTTTGCCTTTTCAAGGGAGGTGCATTTTCTGGCTTCCTTTTGGTGATGAGGTGAAAGCTGAATTTATTAGGCGGAAGAGGTCAGTTTAGGTGTCGCTAGGAAATTGGACGCACTTCAAATCCTGTTCTTTGGTGGAAATAAAGACCTCCATGCTTCCAAAGTAACCATTGATCAATCTATTTGTCAGACTATCTAGCTTTCCTATGAACTGGTCAAGCTTTTAATCCCTAAACACATACAGGCACACTTGAGCAGGTCAAGTTTGGCTTCAGGGCGAAAAGTGCAGATGCATCACATGTGCAGCCACGTGGTTCAATATCTACTGTACAGATTTGTCAGGTAATATGAGCTGGATGTAATCCAACTAATCTGGGTCTGTCATTTTGGACATAACGTTCTCTAAATTGTTGTTGTTTTCATTTTTCTTTTTTGTTTTATAAAACTTGATGCTGTCTTGGAGATGAGTCAGGAAAAATTAAGTTAGATTTGTCAATTACCTCTCTTTCAGGAATCGCCAGTAGAGTATACTCTTATCCATTCTAAAAAATGTATTTTTCTGTATTTATCTTGGTGTCTGCGTCTCTTATGGTAGTTTTTGTTCATTTTTCCTGTTCAGACCGGGTGAAAGGGAATATTGGGTGTTGTGCAGTCAGTTCCTGAAAAAGACCAGTAACACTAACTTCATATTTCAGCAATCTGCTACAAGCGAGTCTGTGATTTATGATACTAACAAACAATTATTCCACTGGCCACTTTTTTATTTTTGCTTTAAAATAATACTTTGGCACAGAAAATATTGTACATACGTTTGGCATCTTGAAGTCATAACTTGTTTCTCAGTTATTTTTTTTTTTTTTTGGTGTTAGGTAATTTGCAGAAGTAACAGCAAAGATGGTGAGTATTTCTTGCCTACCGCAATATTTGGTGCTCTTAGCTTTAAAATTGCAATTTTTTTAAAAGTATTTATTGTTTATTTCCTAATTGTTTACCCATGGGAATATATCACAACAACAAAAAGTTGTCTGATCAGCCAAAAAAAAAGTGTGTGTGTATATGTGTGTGTATATATGTGTATGTGTATGTGTGTATATATATATATATATATATATATATATATATATATATATACACACACACACACACACACACACACACACACACACACACACACACACATTTTATATATTAAACATATATAGTGTAATTCCGTTCTTATTTATATTAAAAGCAAACAACATCCTCTTGCATATAAAAACACGCTGTAATGAGTAGAAAAAACATTTTTCTACTTATTACAGCACGTTTTTTATATGTAAGAGGATGATGCTTGCTTTTAATATAAATAAGAACAGAATTACTATATATATATATATATGCACGCGCGTGCGCGCGCGCGCACACACACACACACACGCATATATATAAAATATTCTCTTTGCCATCTGTTACCAACCTTCTCATTGCACATTGAGGCAATCTTGAGTCATAATTGGAGTTCCGGCCGAAGGACAACAAAGCCCAGCCATCAGCACACGTGTTAGACTTCTGTCATGGAAGTCCATGACATCTGGTGAGTGTAAGGGCACAAAAGAGGGAGCATGGACTGAATTATTACAGCACTTGGCACTTTGATTTGCACATGGAAATATGGATATGTACTAAAAAGATTTTTGTTTTGTGAAATTCTTATGAAGTTTATATGAACTTTATTGCACTTTAATATTTGCTTTAGAATTATTACATTTTATGAAGTTCGTCACGTGGGATAGTACTTTCTTAATAGTTTCACATATATGTAAATAAGTTATCGGTTTTTCTGCCCATTTGTCATGCATCATTTTGCTGGATGTCTAAATTGATGTCGCGTATCTTTTTATCTACATATTGTACTCCTAAAAACTGCTGTTTTAGTCTCCTTGAAAACTTTTTCAAGATTTTTGACATTTTAACTATTCAGAATACCTCAGATCGAGGCTGTACTTTTAGTGTATTGTTATGCTATTTCTGCTGTTGGCTAATGATAGGGTGGTTCCCTAACTTGTTACAAATGTTGGCTAGATACTGTGATAACTAGTGTTTGCATATGGTATATGCAATTTTAAGATTACTTAAAGTAGAACTTTGGTCATAATGAAGAAATCAATATGTTATGTACTTATGCAGTCTGTTAAACATGTCACTGATTGTTTTGCAAAAAGCAGTAAGGATGGTGAGATCTCTACCTTGTCTCCTGCTGTCCTGTGCACTTCCTTTAGTGAAGTGACAACTTTACTTCCTGGTTTTTGAATTGCCTGTGTTGGACTCCTGTTGTCCCCATTTGTGTCCATCTCTCTGCAAAAAACATCCTGACATGACTAAGGGGGGAGGGCTTTGTATCACATGGGAAGCAGAGGATTTCATTCTTCATAGAATCATGATTAGGCTCCGCTCATGATTGGCCCGTGAAGCCCCGCCCACCTATGCCCTGCCTTTGCCCGCCCACTGCCCTAGCTCCTTTTGTTGTGCCAGATTACAAATTACCAGAGGAGTGCAGACAGAGGGAAGCACACAGATTAAAAGACTGATCTGAGTGCAAACTAACCTGTACTATCCTGTGCTGTGGTTACATAGCACACACCCAGCAATTGATTGGCAGGTGTGTGTCTGTGTTGTGTAAAATAGACGGAGCATGATAGAAGTCTGGATGTCTCCTCCCATCATCACTACACTATACAGCTAAGGAGAACTGATAGAGGGGATTATAGACCCCAACCACAGCTATATGGTAGGGAAATAATCATTTTGGTTATTATGTTTATTACCATGTGTAACTTTCAGGTCTTTATATGAGGATTTACTAAAATATGTATGTTACCGTTAGTTGTACTTTAAACTTAATTGTGTAGCTGCTACCTTTGCTTGGTAATCACTCATTGCTGCTAAAATGAAATGGCTGTATATGCAGTCTAAGCCGAATGATTCCATTCAAGAAATCTGACCGTACACCGATGACCTCTGACGACAAAGTCCAAATGGTTTTATTAAGCAAGCAAATAAGCCCTGCTGATGGTGAAATATGTTGGGGTGTGTCTAGAGGTGGAAGGCATGCAGTGTGTCTGGAACCTCTTTGCTTGCTTAATAAAACAATTCAGACTTTGAAGAGATTATCAGTACGCAGCCAGCATTCTTGAATTGAAGCGCAGTGTGGATCGAGGGTGGGCTCCTGGTCTTTGGCACCCAGATGGTTCAGGGTTTAAAGTTGGAACAAAGTAGTTTTGACAGTGGTAAAATATGCTGTGATCACCTAATTCCAAGCAGAATTATGCTATAGTATTATGATTAAAAGATTAATTCAAATATTGTATTTTGCTTTAGGTGTAAAGCAGTTACTGGATTCTTTTTTGTTTCATCTTGGATATATAATAGCAGAAAAGTGGCCTGCGTTTCATATTCAGTTGGAGGTGAGCCATGTTCAAATATTTCACTTTGTGTATTAATCTGACCAATCGATATGTTTTTTGTTAATTTTATTTTTTATATATTTCTAAAAACAACTGTAAAAAAGGCAGTAAAGACTTTCAACCACATTCTGGATCATATTTCACGGGAAGATAAGAAGTCGCTTCAATCCTCTGAAGAGATGAGCGCTCTGCTGTAAGTGATATATGTGGACACTAATAATTCATCAGAACTGTTCAGTACAGCAACAATTAATATATGACATGCAACAGATAATCAGCATTCATTTTTTTGAACCAGTTACAAGAATCTTTGGTTTCTACCAGAGGCGTTGCTAGGGGGTGGCTATTGGGGCTATAGCCCCGAGTCTGGGGCCCATAGCCCCGGGTCTCTTACAGGGTGGGTGCAGTTCTGCAATTAGCAGGTATGTCCCGGTCTGGAATGCAGACTGTGTGTATGTATGTATGTGTGTATATATATATATATAATACACACACACACACACACACACACACACACACACACACACGTATATGTATTACTATTATTATTTATTTTATTACATGCATGCCCGCTCAAGCGTAGGTCTTTCTTTACTTCGCTGCTATGGGCTCTAGCCCCAGATCGTTTGTAGACCTAGCAACGCCCCTGGTTTCTACGCTTGCTGCACTTTACTGTTCTCTTTTGTAATAGCTTATTAAAGAAGTCAAAGTTCAGTTTGTAATGTATTTTTCTTAATTGCTCAATAAGGGACACAGGATGAGTAATTCAAGTAAGGTTATGCTGCTGCCTTCAGCAGCATTCTAATATAATCTCTCCCACCATACTCAATATTTTTTTGTTAGTGTCCTGGGGAAACAGACTTGTTAGCTCCCAAGTAACAAAGAAGCAAAACCTTTTTTTTTTTTTTTTTTACTTTTTCTGCTTTTTATCAAGATTTTTTTTTTCCCTCCTAGCAAGCTTCCTCAGTTGCTGCAGAGCCTTGGAAGGCTATACCTAGACCCTATTTTGAGAAAACAGAAGGGTGGACCTGTTATGTGGGCTGAGGGCACAGGGCTCCACTGAGGTGCCTCCTAGACCCCTATCGAGTTAAGTGGGTTAGCCACAGAGCGTTTTATATAGGTCCGGGGATATGGTGCCTCCATCTGGTGTAAACCTGTGCCTAAAGGACACTTTATGGGGTTTACCCACCATGGGGAATTCCCACTTGTCAATGTGAGTGACATGCCCATCTTTCCAGTAAATTAACACTTAAAAAAAGAAACCTCAGCCTTGCCAATTCCTTGCCTTTCCTTTTGGGTGAATGTTTTCACCAAAGGGTAAGCCCCTGTATTTGGCCTGTTTTGCTCTTGGGGCATTGCCTAACGTGGGATGTATGAATGATCTCTTAGACCCCTTTCACACAGGGGCATTTTTCAGGTGCTTTAGCTCTAGAAATAGCCTCTGCAAAGCGCCTGAAAAATGCCTCCCATTCATTCCAGTGTGTCTTTTCACACTGGGGCGATACGCTTGCGGGACATTCTGAAAAGTCCTGCAAGCAGCATCTTTGGGGTGGGTTGGGAGCGATGCATTTAGTGTGCCCAAAGTGCCCTGCCCATTGGAATGAAAGGGGAGCGCTTTCAAAGCCCCTTAAAAGCGCCGCAAACAGACATTTTTAACCTTCTTTTTGGGGTTAAAAGTGCCTTGCTAGCGGCTGAAAAGCGGCACAAAATCGCTGCTTAAACAGCGCTAAAGTGCCGCTAAAACTTGTGGCGCTTTAGCGCGAATGGTCCAGCGGCTCGGTGTGAAAGGGGCATCATTGAGGAAAAACAATTTATAAAATATACCGCGCTAAAAATTGTGAGAAATACTGATCATATGTAATGAACTGCAGCAACTAACTGGGATACCACCCATGAATCAAGAAACACACTAAAAATATAAGTCGTGCAACTCCAGAAAATAACAAATTGATAATAACGTCCTAGGCAAGTGCAATAATATACAAATATTGACTATAACAATGTACAAAATTATTAAATTGGTCTCCCAAAAAGATACCCATAAAAAATATTAGTGTAAAAAATAATCATCAAATAAACATCAAGTGCAAAGTGATAGGTGCCACATCTGCATCAAATCTAGAATACAAAAGTCTATTATAAATTTTCTCAAAGCGAAATGTTCTTATCCAGAAGGTCAGAGGAAACAGATTCATTCACCAGGTGATAGGGAAAAGGAGATGATGGTATAAGTGACACCCCACACTACAGATGTAAGGACTCTTACCAGAGCCAAGTGACTGCCTATCTCTAGGACAGTCCAAAAGGCAAGCAGATAGCCTTTGCGGGCATACGTTATAGGGATGGACCGGTCTCTCCTAGCCTGAAGTAGGTGTACGCATTCTTGGCCAGAACATCCAAACTCCAAAGTGTGCACAGAAACGTATATAAAGAGGAAAGCGGATCCAAATATTGTAATATTGCCATTTTATTTAAAATAAGCTAAGAACGCCAATTGGCTACTTACAGTTCCGAAAATAAAACTCGCATATAGGATAAAAACAATTGCCGGCTGCATACAAACAAACGCCCGTGCTTCCGGGGTCACGTGGGGCGCGATGTTGTCAATGCATAGCTAGGCCCCGACATGTTTCATCATAGATGACGTACACCTTGTGCCCCTGGAAGACGTCATCTATGACAAAACTATGTTGGTCATCCCTTGTGATAGCAATAAAATTCAATCAAAAAAAAAAAAGAAAAATTAAAGAGACCACGCAAAAAAAAACAAAAAACATTTTTTTTATTACTATATTTCATTTATATTTAAGTGTCCCCATGTTTACACGCAAATAGATGCACATGGGTCCTAAATGCATAGGTAAACCGTGATCACACCACACATGTAAGGGATCACCGCAAATGTGAGAATAATTCTAGCTCCGGACCTCCGGTTTAATAAACTGGTAACATGTAAAGGTTTTTAAAGTGTCGTCTATGGACAATTTAATGTACCATGGTTTGTTGCCATGCTACGGGCGTGCATAATTTTTAAATTTTTACATGTTGGGTCTACTTATTCCGTGCAATATAACCCTATGTACCTTAATTACTCATCTTTTGTCCCTAATGTACTCCAAGAAAGGGATTTTTTACGGTAAGTCAAAAAGCCTATTTTGTGTCCTTTTCTTATTCTCCATTCAGTCTCTGCCAGTATAATTTTTTTAATTTCTCCACATTTTTTTAAATGGTGGTAGACTATAGCAGGGCTCAAAATTTCAAGTCCCGAGCTACTAGTCAGGCCTTAAGGGTTTCTTACTACCAGCAGCCCCACCCAATGCTTACCCTGCCCCACTCCTAATTCCACCCCTAAATATACCCTCGTAAATGATCTCATGAAATTACATCATTAAATGTATAATGCAGAATTAAGTTACCAAAAACAAATATTAACAACTTTAACAATATTAACATAAAGCATATTTCATTTATCTGTGATAAATAAAATTAAGGATAAAATATGATTGGCTACTATAGGCACTGTACACTATGTACGAGAGGTGCGCTGCGTACAAGCCTGCAGGTTTGAGAGGTGCGCTGCGTACAGCCTGCAGGGTTGAGAGGTGCGCTGCGTACAGCCTGCAGGGTTGAGAGGTGTGTTACGTACAGCTTGGAGGGTTGAGGGGTGCGCTACATACTGAGTGCAGGGATGAGGGGTGCGCTGTGTACTCCCAAGTCCTCCCCCAGTGAGGTGCTCATGCCGCATTCCAGTACAGAGTTCTCTTCCCCACACATCCTCTGAAAGAGCAGCTATGACTTACCTGCCCCCGCCAGCAGCTTGCATGGATAAGAAGGAGCTTCTGCGTAGAACTGACAGGATCCTCTTGTCCTTCTGCTCCCCCCTCCTTTCATGGCAACTTTATGTGGCTGAGCAGTGTGCACTAGGTCAGTGCCTCACATCCCCCCTCCTGAACCCTCATGTGTCGCGTGGGGAGTAGGGACGTGAGTCATACATCGCGTGGGGAGTTGGGAGGTTCGACATGCATTGTGTGGAGAGTTGGGACGTCCGACATGCGTCGCGTGGAGAGTTGGGACGTCCGACATGCGTCGCGTGGAGAGTTTGGACGTCCGAACATGCGTCGCGTGGAGAGCATGTATCACATG
>BLSH010173708.1:191088-202955 GCA_018402905.1 Glandirana rugosa | reverse complement strand
GAGACACACCAAACATGTGGAAGAAGGTGCTCTGGTCAAATGAAACCAAAATCAAACTTTTTGGCGACAATGCAAAACGTTATGTTTGGCGTAAAAGCAACACAGCTCATCACCCTGAACACACCATCCCCACTGTCAAACATGGTGGTGGCAGCATCATGGTTTGGGCCTGCTTTTCTTCAGCAGGGATAGGGAAGTTGGTTAAAATTGATGGGAAGATGGATGGAGTCAAATACAGGACCATTCTGGAAGGAAACCTGATGGAGTCTGCAAAAGACCTGAGACTGGGACGGAGATTTGTCTTCCAACAAGACAATGATCCAAAACATAAAGCAAAATCTACAATGGAATGGTTCACAAATAAACATATCCAGGTGTTAGAATGGCCAAGTCAAAGTCCAGACCTGAATCCAATCGAGAATCTGTGGAAAGAACTGTAACTGCTGTTCACAAACGCTCTCCATCCAACCTCACTGGGCTCAAGCTGTTTTGCAAGGAGGAATGGGCAAAAATTTCAGTCTCTCGATGTGCAAAACTGATAGAGACATACCCCAAGCGACTTACAGCTGTAATCGCAGCAAAAGGTGGAGCTACAAAGTATTAACTTAAGGGGGCTGAATAATTTTGCACGCCCAATTTTTCCGTTTTTTATTTGTTAAAAAAGTTTGAAATATCCAATAAATTTCGTTCCACTTCATGATTGTGTCCCACTTGTTGTTGATTCTTCACAAAAAATGACAGTTTTATATCTTTATGTTTGAAGCCTGAAATGTGGCAAAAGGTCGCAAAGTTCAAAGGGGGCCGAATACTTTCGCAAGGCACTGTATATATTTTTTACCATGCCACACCAAGCTGCATGGTGCTGAAGCGCCATGTGATCTGGCATGCATTAAAATGTGCCGTAGGTGCCAATGTGTGGGGGTGCCATGAAGAGGTCAGTGTGTGATCGCTCCATGTCAGAGACTTTAGGTCAGTCATTCACTCTGTGGGGTGGTCACTATTGTAAGGGGGGACTGGAGACCCTAAGGTAGGGGGGTACACTGATATAAAAGGTTTCTGCTTATATCAGTGTCCTCACTCCCCTCTTAAATCAGTAAACCCCTTTACCTTAGTGTATTCACTCTGCAGACTCTGGTGTAAAGGGTAACGCTGATATAAGAGAGGGTCTCTGGTCACCAGAGCTCCCCTCACCACATCAGAATTCCCAGTATTCCCTCTTACATCAGAATCAGCAGAGTTCACCCTTACAGTGCAAGGGGAAACTTTGCAGACCCTAAGGTAAGGAGGAACTCTGCAAATTCTGATGTAAGGGGAGGCTCCGGTGACCAGAGAACCTATTGCATCAGAGCTCCTCTTTACACTAGAGTCTGCAGCTTTCCCCTTAGAGAAAAAGGAAGTGCCTCCTCATTGTGCCTTGGATCACCGGCGCAGTGGACAGAATGGAGAAGCCACCTAAGCTAGCGTAGACTATGGCCTGTTATTAAAGAGGCTGCTCATGTAGTTGTGTCTATAGTGAATGATAAAAGGCAAGGGGGAAAGTTAGTCTCATCCTTATACTTTATAAAAAAAACAAAAAAAACAGAAGGACCGTTCTTTTTCATACTGTACTTTGGAATGGATGTTGCGCCCCGCCTGGAAATTGACCTTCAGGCATTGGGCTGCTTTTTAGACCTACATATACTGGTAGCCTCTGGTGTGTCACTGTCTCTGAAAACTCAATTTGGGAGTAGGATATACGGGCTAAGCAATACCTTGCTATAAGCATCAGTGGACACCATAAAATCCCTGATTTCCATCAGCTTGATAGTAGGAGGGGGATAATGATGTACACTTTATCATTTAATCATTGAGGGAGCACCTGTCTGTTGCTGTTCCTAAGAGCAGAGACAAATGCAATACTCCCCCTTTTTTTTGTCCCTGCTGTCTGTCTGCAGGTCACCTCCAGCCACCTGACCCTATTCCTGCTGCCTGAGCAGCGTGGTTTATGAGTATCTGGGGCCTATCCCCATACCCCGAGCTATGTTGCCCCCTACCTGGCATTGCGACATGTCTAATTCCAGATACATGTGGTACAATCCTGTACTACGGGGTACTTTTAGCTGACAGTCTTCTAATGGTTCCTGTGCTGTCTTCAGTGTGCTCCCTGGGGTCCTTTTAGCATTTGGATACCTGAAATGTTGCCCTTTTCTAGAGTATGTGCCATCTTTTAAATCTTCCTTAGCATTTTCAGGTATGGCCGTCCCCACAGCTTTACACTGTGAGGATTTCACTGCAGTCCTGTAGGATTTTATGGGCCAAATTGTAAATTTGATTACTGTTTTTGATCGGATAGGGCACAAGCATAATCCCACCCCTTCTCCTGCCGAATGTTTATCCTATGTGTCTCTGACCTTAGAGGTTTCTGATCTGTCAGCCACACTAAGACTTTGTCTGGTAATAAGTCTCAAGTCCTTAATGGACCACCTACACCGCAGGAGTTGCAGTGTTTCTCCTACATTCACTGACAGATGCAACCCTTCATTGACAAGTGGGGTTATATGCAAATCCTACCAGGAGTTGACTAGGCAGATAGAAAGAAAGCAAGCTGACCCCTCCCAGGGGGCCGTCCTCTCTCTCCCATATAACCCCCCTGCTCTGCTTAGCATATCAGTTTTTTATGCCTAGTGCAAGGAGTTAGACCTGGCTCCCCTTATGGGACCTGCGGTTCATCTTTTTTGCTACCGCTTTTTTATTTTTTTCAAGCTATCTGATGAAGACTGCTATCAAGAAGCTGGCTGGGGCATAGAGGATAGCTAGAATCCTGCACTCTCCCCAGCGCGGCTGACCGATGCGAGCTAGCCTTGGCCTTGGCGGGGCCCGCTGCATCGTGCCTGTTCCCTGCGGGCAGCCAGTGGGTGACCCCCACTTGCGCCCGGTGACCGGACCTTGTTCCCGTCCAGGGGTCTGCGGCCTTCAGCTTCCCTCTCCGGCAGTGGGAGGAAGGTCTCCACCCTGGTGGCTACCCATTACACCCGTTGGACTGGTGAGTGACCCCCTCTCTCCCCCCCTAGGGGCGCGGAGGGGGGATGGGCGATTTTAGCGATTTGAGCCGGCCGGTGGAGGATGTTTCGCTAGTGCCTCCCCTGGGTGTTCTCGCTCCCCTCCCCGCACCGCACCCCGCGCTTCCGCACCGCGTCTCGGTTCAATCGCAAGGTGGAAACCTTTGTGTGCAGGACAAGAGACCCGCTGGCGGCCTCCTGGGGTTTCCCTGGTTGCTCTGTGGGGTGGCGGTGGGGCTGCATTGTGGGGGTGTCAGGGCATTTTTTTCTGCCTGTCAGGTCCGGTGGTACGATGGCGGATGACCCTGCGGTTCCTTCTGAGGAGGAGACAGCGGCAGTGCATCCTGCGCTGGGGACCCTGGTGTCCCTGGACCAGCTGAGAGCAGTATTTGGGGAATTCCTTTCCCGGGCGGGGCCGAACAGGGCTAAGGGGGCCCCTAAAAAGCGTCCGCCTCCCCCTCTTTCTTGGCAGAGAATTGGCAGACGGATTTTCTCAGTCGCCAGACGCTGGATCAGGAGAATGGTCCCTACATCCAGAAGTGTTCTGCCAGATGTGGACCTCATGGCATCTCGGTTTAATCACAAGGTGGAAACCTTTGTGTGCAGGACAAGAGACCTGCTGGCGGCCGCCACGGACGCGTTGGTGGCGCCTTGGGGTCGGTATCGGCTCCTGTACACCTTCCCTTCCATCAAAGTAAAAACAGGGGTCCTTGCGCTACTATGGCCACTGCTAATAGTGGTTATAGGTGATAAATAATAAGTAGTGAGATAAAAAAGTCTTAGGTTGCCGCTGTACTTAATATATGACCAGATATATTGAAACAAATATGTAAAAGAGTGGTACTGCGCAGCCTGTATAATACAATAGTATAAGTGGTGTCCCTCTAGTGGTGAAGGTGTGTAAGGTCTCCTGGTAATGGGATATTTTAGCTATCTATCCGACATATATTTAACACTGCAGGTGTGCAGATATGTATATATAGGATCAGCTTCAAAGGGGACTGTTTCACTTATACACTAGGATGCCTCTGCAAATAGAATAGTTTCAATAAACTGGTAGTGACCTTAGACAATACATGTGCATAATAGATAGAAACAATTACTGGTATCAAAAGATGCTAGTATATAAACTTCATGGTGTAACTTAATTCCAATCTCAATATATATACAGTGCTCATGTAAAAAATGACTGTGCTCACGGACATAAAAATAAAGTCCAATATTAAATGCAATTATGATAGTGACATAAAGTGACTGGTGCTCAAGTGTCCATTCAAACATTTGGTGTTTTATTCGCGTAAAGAAAGCCTCTTTTTTCTGGGGGGTTCAAGACTTATTCTCCCCCAAAGAGATTCCTCTAGACGGTGCTCTTGTTGTGGTATGTGCTCACAGAACTCTCACCTCTGTATATCTGGCTATGTGCATGTAAAGGTATCTTTACAGGATCTCGCTCTGCTCATCCACACCTCCTTTCCTGCTGCTCCTGCGGGGGATGGGTGGTCCGTCCGACCGATCGGTCGCCACTCTCCTTCCTTGGATAAGGACCCTTAGTATCTCAGATGTAAAGGAAGAAACAGAGGGCTCCCATGGTGTAGTAGATTAAAGATCAAATTTATTCAGTCAAATAAAAACGCTTGTATAAAACCAATTTAAAATCAGTAAAATCGTCCAGCAAGAGTAAAAAAAGCACCTCTCATTAGGTATCCAGCAACGTAATGTGCAGCCTACGCGTTACGTCACGTCACGTGACTTCTTCAGGGCCTGGAAGGAGAGTGGCGACCGATCGGTCGGACGGACCACCCATCCCCCGCAGGAGCAGCAGGAAAGGAGGTGTGGATGAGCAGAGCGAGATCCTGTAAAGATACCTTTACATGCACACAGCCAGATAAACAGAGGTGAGAGTTCTGTGAGCACATACCACAACAAGAGCACCGTCTAGAGGAATCTCTTTGGGGGAGAATAAGTCTTGAACCCCCCAGAAAAAAGAGGCTTTCTTTACGCGAATAAAACACCAAATGTTTGAATGGACACTTGAGCACCAGTCACTTTATGTCACTATCATAATTGCATTTAATATTGGACTTTATTTTTATGTCCGTGAGCACAGTCATTTTTTACATGAGCACTGTATATATATTGAGATTGGAATTAAGTTACACCATGAAGTTTATATATTAGCATCTTTTGATACCAGTAATTGTTTCTATCTATTATGCACATTTATTGTCTAAGGTCACTACCAGTTTATTGAAACTATTCTATTTGCAGAGGCATCCTAGTGTATAAGTGAAACAGTCCCCTTTGAAGCTGATTCAATATATACATATCTGCACACCTGCAGTGTTAAATATATGTCGGATAGATAGCTAAAATATCCCATTACCAGGAGACCTTACACACCTTCACCACTAGAGGGACACCACTTATACTATTGTATTATACAGGCTGCGCAGTACCACTCTTTTACATATTCCCTTCCATCAAGCTTCTACCGTGGCTACTGTACAGGGTGGAAGCGGAGGGGATCCCGACAATCCTGGTGGCTCCGGATTAGCCTTGGCGTCCTTGGTACGCCGACGTGGTGCAAATGGTGGCAGATGTTCCCTGGTGTCTTCCGCTGCGCGAAGATCTGTTGTCTCAGGGACCCATCTTGCACCTGCTTTACACTCGCTGGCTTTGACGGCTTGGCTATTGAGTCCCAGGTGTTGAGGGATAGGGGTGTCTCGGACTTCGTGATCCCTACCATGCGTAAGGTGCGCAAGTGTACTTCACGCAAGATTTATCATCGCACCTGGAAGGCCTATATTGCCTGGTGTGAGGCAGAGGGTTGGAACCCTCGCTCTTATGTTGTGTCCAGGGTCCTGGCTTTTTTGCAGCAAGGCCTGGATAACAAATTGGCATTGAGTACTCCGTGAGAAGCTGTGCTGCGCGTTGTGAATGGCTGGTCAATCCGTCCCAGAAGATTGCAGGTAGGGTGGGGGGAAAGGTGAACTTCCGCTTGGTGCCATGGCGCCAGGGGCGTAAATGAGAGCTGGGTACCTATCATCAAAACTAAATACCCACCCCCCCCCCCCAAACAAAAAAAATAATGAATTGTGGCATGTCAGGGGGTGTCACCAGTACGGAAGCAGGTGGAACTCTTTGAGGGCTTGTGTTGATTCTTTCTGGAAATTTTGAGTTATTTCACGGGTGCATGTAACCTGCATTTGACTTCATGCTGAACTTCATAAGGCTGCTTTGGCATGCTAATTGACTTGTATGCTGGGAAAAGCAGTTCTGATGTAAACAAAACCCATGTACACAGATTCTATGCCTTACCCACCTCTTTTCTTATGGAAGGTCTTCTGGAAGTCAGCATTTTAGCTTATCCCTGTAAATGTACTACTTTCTCTTACGTTCACTGACAGACGCAGCCCTTCATTGACAAGTAGGGTTTATGCACATCCTACTAGGAGTAGACTAGGCTAATAGAAAAAAAGCAAGCTGACTCCTCCCAGGGGGCCGTCCTCACTCCAGCATATAACTCCCCTGCTTTGCATAGCATATCAGTTTTATTATGCCTAGTGCAAGGAGTTAGACCTGGTTCCCTGCTGGGACCTGCGGTTCCACAGATCTTTCTTCTTTGGGCTTTTAAAGCTATTGGATAGAAGACTGCTATCAAGTAGCCGGCTGGGGCATAGAGGATATCCCGAATCTTGAAATTTCCCCAGCGCGGCCGACTGAAGCGAGCTACCCTTAGCCTTGGCGGGGTCCGCCGCATCGCACCCGGGCTGTGCTCGCGTCCAGGGGCGCTTGGCCTGCAGCATCCCTCCCCATCAGATGGGAGGAAGGTCTGCAACCGGGTGGCTACCCGCTACGCCCGTCGGATTGGTGAGTGACCCCCCTCTCTCTCTCCCTAGGGGTGAGAAGGGGGGGTCTGGGCGTTTTTTTGGCAGACTGGGCCGGCCAGTGGAGGTTTTTTTGGGCTACAGGTCACCCTGGTTGTTTTGTTCGGGGTCGGCCCCTCCTACACCCCCCCCGTTTCCCCGCACCCCATGCGCCATTTTGCGGAAGATCACCGCCATTTTGCCGCAGATCACCGTCATTTTGCCGTAGCCGCGGCCATTTTGTGGGCTATTTTGTCCGTAGTCGCGGCCTGTGTAACAGGCTTTGGCCTCTTGTGACCGCTCGGCGGCCATGTTTGATGTGCCTATGGATGAAAACGTGCGGCTGACGCCGCTTCTTCCTCTTTTCCTCTGGGACAGCGTGGAAGGCACAGGGCGCAGGCTCCTGACTGGCGGAAAAGCACTCCTACTGGGACCCAGCGCTTGAGGGGCAATCATTCACAGCAAGTATATCTGGGCTCTCCCTGGGGTGCTGGTAGCATTGGGTGCAGTCCTTCTGGGTGTCTCCCGGTGGCTCTGTGGGGCAGTGATGGGGCTGTATTGTGGGGGCGTCAGGGCCTTTTGTCCTGTCAGTGTTCCAGTGGCGCAATGGCGGCTGAACCTGCGGGTCCTCTGGTTCCCCTGGATCAACTAAGGTCCGTATTGGGGGAATTTTTTCCCCGTGAGGTGCCATGCTAAGGGGGTGACTAAGAAGCGTCCACCCCCCCTCCTTCCTCAGGGGAGGATTCGGAACCGGAAGGGGCCTCAGTGGTCACGGGGACCCCCGTGGAGCTCTCAGATAGTGAACTGGAGCCCTCGGATGGCGAGGAAGACCAGGGGGCTTAGGTAGCGCGCTGGGGGCTTCCCTGATCGCCAATATCCGTGCGTCCTTGCGACTGGACCAAGCCGGGGAGTCGCAGGAGGCTGCCTACGTTTGTGGGTCTTTTAAGCCACCTCGGTCCCCTAGGGCTTATCCCTGTGATTAATTCTTTGACCAGCTGGTCTATAAGGAATGGCAGCGTTCGCAGAATTCCTTTTCCTTGCCCAAACGTTTCACTGTATGCTATCCCTTTGAGGATAGTTTTGTGAAGAAGTGGGCATCCCCCGCAGTGGACTCTCCGGTGGCTCGCCTGAATAAGGCAACGACCATCCCCTTGGAGGGGTCTCCCTCTTTTAAGGATCCGGCCGATAGGCGGACAGAGGCGCTATCCAAGGCACTGTTCTTGGTGGCGGGTCGGCCATGAGACCAGCTCTGGCGTCAGCCATGGTGGCGCGATCTCTTACCGAGTGTGCGACTGAGTTGCACAATGAGTTGAGCTGCGGGTACTCGCTTGAGGCGTCACAGCGAGCGGACTATCTGATATAGGGTCTCCGGTTCCTGTGTGACGCAGCTTTAGACCTGCTTCCCATGCTGTCTAAGATGTCTGTTTTTGCAGTCATTATCAGACGGGTGCTGTGGTTACGCTGTTGGTCGGGTGACCATGCGTCTAAGAAGGGCCTCACGGATCTTCCCTTTCAGGGTGGTCGGCCTTTTGGGGCACAGTTGGATGAAATCATTAAAGATTTCACCGGGGGGAAGACTACTTTTCTTCTGGAGCCCAGGCGGCGGGAGTTCCGCCGTAAGCAGGGTCCTGCTTCTTTGGGTCAGAAGAGGTTTTTTCGTGCGCCCGGTGCAGCGGGCAAGGGCTCAAGGCCCGGCAAGTCTGCCTCTGGGTCTGGTAAACGGCCCTGGCAGCGCAAGAGCGAAAAGACGGAGAAGTCCTCTTCCATATGATGGGTTGCCCCCACCTGATTCTCGGGTGAGGGATCGACTTCTGGGGTTCACAGACAGGTGGACTGCCCGCATTTCCGACCGGTGGGTGCAGGAAGTGGTGTCCTCCGGATACAGGATAGATTTCAGCACTCTACCCCCAGACAGGTTCTTCCCATCGAACTTGAGACTCCCTCAGGGGCGTTGGGAGGCTCTCCTAGGGGCTGTTCAGGCACTCTCCGAACAAGGGGTGACTGTGCCGGTACCTCCGCTGGAAAGGTTCTGCGGCTTCTATTCTAACCTCTTTGTGGTGCCCAAAAAGGGTGGGGTCAGGCCGGTCCTGGACCTAAAGGTGCTAAACCACTTTGTGAAGGCGCGAAAGTTCAGAATGGAATCTGTCTGCTTGGTCGTGGCCGCCCTGCACCCAGGAGACTTCATGACATCGCTGGATATCAGGGACGCGTATCTCCATGTTCCCATTTGTCCCCGGCACCAGCGTTTTCTGCGCTTTGCGGTGGGGGACCTACATTACCAATTTGTGGCACTTCCCTTCGGTCTGGCCTCGGCTCCTCGGGTGTTCACCAAGCTGGTGGCTCCGGTGCTGGCACTATTGAGGCAGAGAGGCATTGCGGTAGTAGCTTACCTCGACGACTTACTCCTGTGAGCGGAGTCTTCTTCGGCCCTGGAGGAGAATGTGGCTATCACCATGGCCTCGTTGAAAGACTTCGGCTGGCTGATCAATCTGCAGAAGTTGACGTTGACCCCGTCCTGTCGACTGGAATATCTGGGTCTGGTCCTGGACACGGAGCAGGCGAAGGTGTTCTTGCCTTCGGCCAAGTTACTAACACTGCAAGCGGCGGTGCAAACCTTGCTGTCACGCCAGTGGTCGTCCTTACGGTTCTGTATGCGGGTGTTGGGGCTCATGGTCTCAGCCTTCGAGGTGATACCCTACGCCCAGAGTCACACTCTGCTCCTACAGCGAGTGTTTCTGTCACGATGGGACAAGTCTCCGCTGTCCCTGGACCAGCTGATCAGATTGGATCATCAGACCAGAGGATCATTGACCTGGTGGCTTCGGGCCCCGGCTCTAACATCGGGGAAGTCTTTCCCCCCCCTGAATTGGTCAATAGTCACGACGGACGCCAGCCTATCGGGCTGGGGGGGGGGGGAGGGGGGGAGTCCTGGGGCAGCTGTCTGCTCAGGGCCGTTGGTCGGCGCAGGAATCCCGCCTTCCAATAAATGTGCTGGAGTTGAGAGCGATCAGGCTCTGCCTCTCCCACTGGATGGCAAGGCTGCGTGGCCTCCCCGTTCGGGTTCAGTCAGACAAAGCCACGGAACGAGGAGCTCTGCAGCGGCTGCGGAAGCGACCCACATTCTGAGGTGGGCAGAACTTGTGACGGCAATCTCCGCCATTTACATTCCGGGCTTAGAAAATTGACAGGCGGATCTTCTCAGTCGCCAGACGCTGGATCAGGGGGAATGGTCCCTACATCCAGAGGTGTTCCGCCAGATTTGCCACAAATGGGGCACGCTAGACGTGGACTTCATGGCGTCCAGGTTCAATCACAAGGTGCAGACCTTCGTGTGCAGAACAAGGGACCCGTTGGTGGCCGCCACGGACGCGTTGGTTGCGCCTTGGGGTCGGTATCGGCTCCTGTACGCCTTCCCTCCCATCAAGCTTCTACCGCGGCTACTGCGCAGGGTAGAAGCGGAGGGGATCCCGACAATCCTGGTAGCTCCACATTGGCCTCGGTGCCCTTGGTACGCCGACGTGGTGCGGATGGTGGCAGATGTTCCCTGGCGTCTTCCGCTACGAGAAGATCTGCTATCACAGAGAAAACACAAAAATGGTTTTGCGGGAAGAGGCTCCAAAGGGAACACACTGCAGCTTATTGAGTGATCAGTTATACACTTTATTGAAAATACAGGGAAGGATGCATTGAAAAAGGACAGACCAAACCACAAGTGAAAACCTTAAGACAACGTTGTCTTAGTTTCTTATTGATCACTCAATAAGCTGCAGTGTGTTCCCTTTGGAGCCTCTTCCTGCACCTAGGTGCAGGAAACCATTTTTGTGTTTTGTCTGTATTTTGGTTCTGGGTACCCCACCCTGAGTACAGGGTGAGCCGGCAATGAGGATCTTATACAACATATAGGAACAGGGTCATTGCTCCTCTTTTTAACCCCATTTGGCTCATGTATCACAGGGACCCATCCTGCACCCTGCCTTACCCTCGCTGGCTTTGACGGCTTGGCTATTGAGTCCCAGGTGTTGAGGGATAGGGGTGTCTCGGACTCCATGATCCCTACCATGCTTAGGGCGCGCAAGTGTACTTCGCGCAAGATATATCATCGCACCTGGAAGGCCTATATTGCCTGGTGTGAGGCGGGGGGTTGGAACCCTCGCTCTTACGTTGTGTCCCAGGTCCTGGCTTTTTTGCAGCAGGGCCTAGATAACAAATTGGCATTGAGTACTCTCAAGGGTCAGATTTCGGCTCTGGCGATTCTCTTTCAACGGCCTTTGGCGTCACATTCATTGATACCTACATTTGTACAGGGTGTACGCCATGTGGGTCCTCAGATACGGTCGCCTTTGGTGCCGTGGGATTTGAATTTGGTACTTTCTGTACTGCAGATCCGCCATATGAGAAGATCAGGTATATTCCCTTACAATTGCTGTCGCAAAAAGTGGCCTTCTTGGTGGCCATTACATCCACTAGGCGGGTGTCTGAGTTGGCAGCATTGTCCTGCAAGTCTCTCTACCTGGTCCTTCATAAGGACAAGGCGGTCTTGCGCCCTTCCCCTTCGTTTCTACCAAAGGTGGTCTCTTCTTTTCACATTAATGAGGATATTGTTCTCCTCTCATTATGTCCGCACCCCAAGGAATATGAGTTACATTCTTTGGATGTCGTGAGGGCTTTGCGGGTGTATTTGGTGGCTACAGCTTCCTTTCGAAAGTCTGATACGTTGTTTGTGCTGACAGAAGGACCACGCAAAGGATTGGCGGCATCGTCGGCTACTGTTTCCCATTGGATCAGACAGGCTGTGACCCATGCGTATACTCTTCGGGGCAAAGTCCCCCCTTTTCCAGTCACGGCTCATTCTACCAGGGCAGTTAGCACTTCCTGGGCTTTCAGACACCAGGCTTCGGTGTCTCAGGTGTGCAAGGCGGCTACTTGGGCCTCGGTGCACACTTTTTTGTTAAGTTTTACAAAG
>BLSH010173708.1:174470-187322 GCA_018402905.1 Glandirana rugosa | reverse complement strand
GTGTGATAAATTTTCAGTGATTGGCACCATAGATTGTAGACTCTATAACTTTCACAAAGACCAAATAATATACACTAATTTGGGTTATTTTTACCAAAGACATATAGCAGTATAAATTTTGGCCAAAATTTACGAAGAAAAATTACTAATTTGCAAAATGTTATAACAGAAATAAAGAAAAATGCATTTTTTTACCAAATTTTCGGTATTTTTCCATTTATTGCTCAAAAAATAAACACCCCAGTGGTGATTAAATACCACCAAAAGAAAGCTCTATTTGTGTGAAAAAAAGGACGAAAATTTCATTTGGGTACAGTGTAGTATGACTGAGTAATTGTCATTCAAAATGTGAGAGCACTGAAAGCTGAAAATTGGTCTGGTTAGGAAGGGGGTTTAAGTACCCAGTTGTCAAGTGGTTAAGGGAGGTTGAAGCTCCCCCTATTTGCAGCAGCTCCAAAACTTTGCTAAAAGCCTATGTGTACATGGACGCATAGGTTTTTATGGAGTTGAGTTTGGGAGCTTTGGCTAAAAAAACACCAAGAGCTTCTAAACTCAAGTTTAAGAGCTGCTGTAGTGTACAAGAAGCCTAAAGCAACAAAACGCTTTATGTTGGAATCAATTTTTTACTTTATTGTGTTGATTATATTTAGTGTGAGTAATGATTAGTATAATTAATATCTGTTTTGTCTTACTCTAGGGAGTTCTTTGGGATTCAGTCAGATTACTGAAAGATTCTATAGCTGGCTACAACCTGCAAGGTACTTTTTATTTCACAAATTATGCCGTCACTAGACACAAAGGCCTGGCCATAAAAAGCCTGAATTTTATGGGCAGCACTTCAGATTTGAGTATATGTTGACAATTCTCAAGAGCTGGCATCTGGATAATGTGACATCACATTATATTTATAGGAAAAGGGATGCATGTGAACCACATATCCAAAACTTTGTCTCTTTCATGCATAAAATATATGACAAGCGTGTTGGACCTTATGCAGTATATGATGCAAGGAGCAAAGCATTAAGTACAAAGTGAAGTAACTGATAGCAGCCAATCAGAATTCACATTATTAATGTTGTATTTGTACAAGATGGTTGCAATGTTACACTAGCACTTTTTTTTCTTGTATTATTGTCAAAAATGGGAATAATGAAGACTCTGAGAAATCTTTTTCAGATTGTTTTGGTGTACAGGTGGTCCCCTAGTTACAAACATCCGACTTACAAATGACGCCTACTAACAAACGGAGGGAGACAACAGGAAGTGAGAAGAAATCTACCCCTAGGAAGGGAAATTCACTCCTGTAAGAGTTATTCACTACAGCAAAACAAATGTTACAGGGGCGTTACCCCTTCCTATGCTATACAAAAAACATAAAAAGTATTTTTTTGGCTAGAGTTACACTTAAAAAATGTACCTGTTCTGACTTGCAAACAAATTCAACTTGAGAACAAACCTACAGACCCTATCTTGTTTGTAACCCGGGGACCGCCTGTATAGTAAAGTGTATTGGAGACAAGAGAGTACAGCAGTAAAGCAGCACGTTCATGTTGGACAATACAAAGCTATCCTGTACATTTATACATACAAGGTACAGAGAATACCCTCCAAGCATATAGAAGGGTTTTTGGCTAATCAAGGTATAGTTATAGGTATAAAACTGCAAGCTTGTCTAGCGTAGTTTAAGTTTACTGCTTGCTAGGGTGGGAAAAATCATGGCGGCCACAAGAGTGTAAAAATGGTTGCAGCTAGGGTCAGTGTCTTGCAAGCCTCAAGTGTATCTAAACCCCAAAGCAGTAGTATAATATTTTGCAGATTACTATTCATTCGTGAGGTGGCTGATTTTTTCTTCATTTCAAGTTTCTTTTACTTTTTTTGCCTGGAAATTCTGTAAATAACACATTTTGAGGTTTTTCAGATAGGTGGCCAGGTGGGTAGTAAAAACAAGTGGCTGAGTTTAAATAACCCAACTTCCCCCTCGCCCCCCTCCGCCCCCCTTTGCCGGTCGCTCACCAAAATTGTAATAATACAGCCAGACCGGGATAAAAACATTTTAAAGTCTGGGTGCAGAGTTTGACAAGTGGCGTATCACACTTGCCCACTAAGGTTAATAGGGTCACACAGCAAGTGCAAGCCAAATGCTTGGGTCGCAGTTGCAGGATGGCCCCACACAGTGCAGCTCACAGGAAGTGACAAAGACACTTCCTTTCTGGTAAGATAAACAGGGCAGGGCAAAACCCAATGAAGCAAGGACATATAAAGGCCATAAGCTGCAAAATGTTGTATATTTTTCATGGGTTTAGTTATCCAATTTTTTTTTGACC
The DNA here is from genome assembly GCA_018402905.1 of Glandirana rugosa. Taxonomy (NCBI): domain Eukaryota; kingdom Metazoa; phylum Chordata; class Amphibia; order Anura; family Ranidae; genus Glandirana; species Glandirana rugosa. The sequence goes on along the minus strand of BLSH010173708.1, from coordinate 184,998 downwards.
CTCAAACTGAAAAAAGTAATAAAAGGTATGCATGCCATCTACAGGTCCATGTTCAAGGCCCAGTAAGGGTGGACATTTGTAATGTGCCATCTGGTGGTTGAAAGTGCCCCATTTTTTAAGCTCTTGTGAATGTAGCCTTGTTGTACAGCATTAAAGTATTGGCTAACGTAAAGCAGTATTAAACCCAAAACCAAAAATGTAATATATTGCAGCTTACCAATCATTAGATGTGGTCTCTGCATTTGTTTTTATTTTTTTACTTTCAATAGATTTTATTGAAAAAATGTGAAGGTACTAAACATGGCATATGAGAATTTTTTCAAATTGGGCCCCAAGACGGTACAAGCAGCGCTAAAATATAGCTTTTTTTATATAAAAAAAGTCTTTCTAATAATATGTGTAGTGCCCTGCATCAACAGTCCATTCAATAGATCCGCGCTGAGGGGTAGGATCTTATCATAAACTTGTCCACCACCACACCGCGTGAATTTACACAGGGAGGTGAGTACCCCCCTATGTGGAAAGACTCACCAAAGGTAAGTATCACATGCGCCTTATGATCTCAGGTATCAATCAGCAATTTCCTGCAACCGATCGGATCCGTTTCAATCTCTAGCGATCTTAAGTGTATGGGAGCCAGCAGATACCAATAGTGCGGAATCACCTTTGAAAGAAGCGCTCACATAGTGCATGATCCATAAATATTTATTGAATAAAATCCTTATGCAAAACAGCCCCCCTTACAGATGTGCACTTACACCGTTTAAAATTTACAACAGCAATTAGTTTTCAATAAGCAGTAGTGTCCACCGAGTGTTTAAACCAGGGCTCACCGCTCTCCTGACAAACGGAGCTGCAGCCACGAAGTTCACACCGTCTGTGGAGATTGACAGCCGTGCGGTCACGCCCTGATGCGTTTCGTCATTCCTTCGTCAGAGGGCGTGACCACACAGCACGGCATCAATACTTTTATACGAGCGGAGGTCGGCAAATTAACCCCCTCCGCTCGTTTCTACCTGAGAAAGTAAATACATGCATTCTCATACTGAGGATGAGCCGTGCACCCTTCACTATGGCGAGTTCCTAAGAAACCACTCATAAGATCATAGCCAATTCAAAACTGGCCAGGATGATATCCTGCAGGCGCATACGTCCGGGGCTCCCATACACATACAATCCGCTCGGACGATACAGAGCGCCCAATTTGGCCAAAAAGATCAACAGACCTCTAATTTACATTCCATACGGGCATGTTAATGCTGAGATATTTTTATAATCAAGAACTCCCCACCAGGGATGCATTACACACCTCGTACATCACTGTTGTTATACATAATACCATAAACTTTGAGCAAAAAATATAAAATGTTACATAAAATATATACTACTTTAAAAAAACAAGAAACGTCCGAACCAATGAATGAATAGAAGAGGAATAAATGTGAAAGGTATACAATCAATGCAGAGTAATAAGCCCCCAATCACACTGCACTTAGAATGATCATAAAATAAAATAAAATAAAATGAAATGAGAAAGAGCAACTACAATGTCCAAACCTGCAAAGAATGCGGGAAAAAAGGAGTGAGAGGGAGGGGACATAATCCAACTATGGGGACCACAATATAATCTCTAGGAATTGCTAATATAGCAATTCACATCCAATTCAACATTAAGTCCCCCAGGTTGGAGCGATCCTGTCAAATATATCCACTTTCCCTCACTCCTAGAGATCTCCCTCACCTTATTAACTCCTCTCCAATTCCCCGTGAGGGTTTCTATCCCCCAAAAATTCAGACAAGAGGGGTCCCTACTATGTTTTTATCGGAAATGAAGTGACAAATTATGGTCTTTGTAGCCCGCCCTAATATTGGCGATGTGTTCAGATATCCTTTTGCTCAATTTCCGCTTTGTCCGTCCAATGTATAATAAATTGCAAGGACACTGAATGGCATAAATGACATATCTTGAATGGCATGTTATGAAGTCTTTGATAACAAACCTCATCCCATTAGCTCCAGAGGTAAATGAGGTGAAATTGCGCAGATGTACCTGTACCTGTCTACATGACACACATTTGCGACAAGCAAAAAAACCAGATGTGTCCCAGAACATAGTCAGGGGTTTTGGTGGATCAATCACCTTTTTTACTATTCTGTCTGCAAACGTGGGGGCCTTTTTATAAATAAATTTAGGTGTCCCCGGTATTGTATCTTTCAATGTCCTATCCAATAATAGGATGGGCCAATATTTTTTAAAAATGGCCTCCACCTCCCTATACTGCATGTAGAAATTGCTAATGAAAGCCCATTCATGATCATTAGTGCCAGGACGCTGGGGTTGGGCTTACATTTCCTCCCTTGGGATAGCTTTGACCTCTTCTAATGTCTGATCAAGTACTTTTTTTATCATATCCCTTCTCCAGGAAACGTTTGGAGAAAACTTCTGCCTGCCAGGTGTAATCATTAACAGAAGAACAATTCCTACGTACCCTCATGAACTGACCCTTAGGGATATTCTTCAGCCACACCGGATGGTGGCCACTCTGAATGGCCAGATAACTGTTCCTATCCGTGGGCTTGAAGAACACCCTTGTGGTCAGCTCATTGTGGGCATACGATATCGTCAGATCTAGGTAATTCACCTGATCTCTACTCCACACGGACTCCAATTTGATATTTTTATTGTTATGATTCAATTTCTGCAGGAATTGGGTCAGAGATACTTCGCTGCCAACCCAAATGAAAAACAGGTCATCGATGTAGCGTTTGTAAAAGACCAATTCCTTGATCTCTACTGCATAGATGGTCCTGTCTTCCCATTCACTCATGAAGAGGTTGGCGAGGCTGGGCGCAAATTTGGCGCCCATAGCCACGCCCCTCTTCTGAGTGAAATGGGAGCCCCCGTACCAAAAATAGTTATGGGTTAAGCAGAAATCTAATACCATCCCCAGGAATTTCTTTTGTTCATATGGGAGGTCCTCTCGCTTACTTAAAGCCCAGTTGAGGGCTAATAGTGCATCCTCATGGGAAATAATAGTGTAAAGCGAAGCAACGTCCGCAGTCACCAAGAATACGTCTTGTTGGTTCTCAATATGGACATTATTAAGAAGATGAATAAAATCCTTGGTATCCTTGGCGGTCACCGAGCCAATACTATTGACGATAGGTCGACCTGGAGGCCGGACAGCATCCTTATGGACTTTCGGCAGTGTGTAGATCGTGGGTGTTCTATTGAAGCTGGGATACAGATAATGCTTTTCCTTTTTATTCAAAACTCCAATAGAATAACCATATTCAACCAACTTATTCAGATCCTCCCGATACTGCCCCAAGAGATCAGTACGCAATTTTTCATAGGTCTCTGTATCTGACAACATATCTACAAGCTGGGTGTGATAAAACTCTTTAGTGAGTATGACCACACCACCCCCCTTGTCGGCCGGGCGTATCACTATGTCCTTCCGCTCCTCCAAAGATCTAATCCCTTCCACCAAGTAGTGAGGGTTTACATTTTTTTCGGGATTAATCTTTTCTAGGTCTGTGAGGACCAATTTCTTAAAAGTCTCCACATAATGATTGGAAGACAGGGAGGGGTTAAAAAGGGACTTATTGTGTAATCCGCTATCGATCCCCACCTGTCGTTGGGATGCCACACTCACCCCCGTGCTTCTCGCTCCCAAAAAATATTTTTTAAGGTTGACCTTCCTCACATATTTGTGAATGTCCATATAAACGGAGAATTTGTTAATAGGGCGTTTAAGAGCACATTTCAACCCTGCATTTAATATGTTTGTCTCTTTCTGTGAGAGTGCTATTTGGGCTAAGTTATATATCCCTCCTAGTCGCTCAGTCTTCTCTTTTTTTTGTTGTACTTGTCTGCCAGCCCTGCAACCCCTCCTTCTCTCCTGTTCAAATTGTCCATATGCCCGTGATCCCATTGGGCAGAAGTATGTCCCCTTTCCCAATCTGGATGCGGGTAATATGGGGGGTGAGGGGTGGGATCGGGATAATGTGAGGGCGGATTCATCCCTCTTCCCCTGGCTCTCCGCCCTCTGCCCCTCCCTCTCCCTAAAAAAGGACCATTCACTCTAGGACTTAGAGGATACGGTTGCTCCCTCAGGGGCCCATAACTATTAGATACCGGAACATTATATTGACTTGCATACGGTTTCCCGTGATGTGTCATGGGTGGATAGTTGGGTCTCGTTGTTGAGTCCCCCTGATAAATCTCATAACTACCCCCCGTGTTAGAATTCTTTTTTAATTTAACATTATTCATCTTTCTAATAGGGGTAAATGCATGATTCTTTTTGTTCTGACCTTCTGCTCCCCTACCTTGATTTGGGGTCCTAGGTGGTTCTCCTGAACCCATCGAAGATACCATAGGGGGTGCTAAACTCACATTGCTGCCGTTAACAGTGGCAGAATTTTGTTGTATTTGCCATGCGCACACAGACTTATTTTTAAAATCCTGCATATCACAATGGAATTTCTTAATCTTCTTTTTTTGGGTATCTTTATCAGTTTTTTCCAACCTCTTTTTAATATCCGTATTAAAGGCGACAACTGAAGGCCTATCTCTAAAAGGTTCTAATTTATTTTTCAATTCCGCTATTTTCATTTCCAACTTATTCATCTTAATCCTCTTCCTTTTTAATACTAATTCCTGCAACTTAAAACCCACCCCATTAAAGAATTGTTCCCACTCTAAATCGTATACCTCTTCATCTAAACCATCCTGGGGACACACATCCCACCTTAAACTTCTCATAATAATGTGATGTTTCATATATTGTTCAAAGGTACATATGTCCCACCAGGTTCATACCTGTTTATCTAAAGCATGTCCCAAATTGATTAATAAAGGGTTAATTTCATCCTCACCCTCCGCCTCGGGTTGTGAGGAGAAAATCTCATCAAGATTAACCCTACGATTAGTTAAAAATGATAAAGCATCCATAGCAGCTGATTTCAAAATCAAATAGTCACAAAATAGAGCAATAAACTACCTAGACACTAGCACACGAAAGTCTAAATGCTCAAATCTGCGCTTAGTATGCAATAATCATCTAAATATAAAATAAATTTGCGATTAAAAAATATTAAAATAATATAATGCATCAGATTAAATGCAACCATACAGCAGCTGCCTAATATCAACACAATTAGTTACAAAATAGCACCATTAGATAAATGAGCCCGAAGGGCCCCAAGACGGTACAAGCAGCGCTAAAATATAGCTTTTTTTATATAAAAAAAGTATTTCTAATAATATTTGTAGTGTCCTGCATCAACAGTCCATTCAATAGATCCGTGCTGAACAGTCTGTGGAAGGTGGAAGAGCCAGTCAGGGGAGTGGTGCCATGGGACAGTGAGGTAGGCCTGAGTGGCCTGGAGGAGAATGGGCTGGGAGCAATAGTCCATCAAGACCTGACTAGCACAGTTGTACTTGGCTACACCCTGAGGGCCCATGGCCCTCGCCTGTAACGGGCAATACGGTGGTCCTGCTGATAAGCGCAGGCCTCACCATGTGCTTGCTAGTGCTGGAGGAGGATGCAATTGAGGCCTGATAAATTCCTTTCAGGCCTGGCAGTAGAAAGAAGTGAAATGGTCAGCAAGTGTTGTGCAGGAGAGAAGTGAAGAAGTGTAATGGTCAGCAAGTGTCAGTGCTGGAGGAAGAGCAGTGTATATACGGCGGTGTATACAGATGGTCCTATACTCTTGATCTCTGGGCATTGCACAGTTGTCCCTATCCTAAGTTTATTCCCTCAATAAAACAGCAAAAGCAAAGTACCGGCCTGTTCCGTGACTCCGGATGCAAGGAAAAGTGTGTGATTGAGGGCAGAGTGACACCACATCTACCAGCCAGCCCTAAGGGGGCCATTGGCTACAGTTAGATGGACTATCAGACTTAGATACACTAAACAAATTGAAGCTAAACTCCAGTTAAAGCAACAATTTTGTTCCTTTTTGGAATAAAGTTTTTAAATAAATTAAAGCTGATCATTGTAAGCACCCCTGTCCATTTTAAATGGGTAGTCTCAACATTTTAACTGCTACATCTGCAGGATAGCAGTTTAAAAACAACACTTGCTGGCTGGATCACCAGGCGAAAATAAAAGCGAAATAAATACTAAAAAAGAGAACAAATGCAGCCATCACATCTAAGAATTAAGAAGCTGCAGTATCGTAAATGTTTGCTTTTGGGTTTAAAACCCAAGCTTAACACATTGAGCACATAAAAAAAAAAAAAAAAAAATCCCCATTACACTATTAGTTAAAACTCTTACACCAACACTTGCTTCTGGCTCCTACACCCTTGCTGCTGCTTCCCTGAATATCCAATCTTCATGGGAAAGTGTTAACACTGGGACGGGCAGACTAGTCTTTTAGTTTGAATATGGGGGGGGGGGGGTAGTGCTATGCCTTTCTAAGCTATAGGGCTGTGTGTTCCCATTGATGCACACAGTGTAGGGAGACCCAGCTCTAGTCTTTGCATGCAAGGGTGATTCCATAGGATGCTGTAAGAGAAAAGGGCCATCCTTGAAACAAAGAACCTAGGGCAGTGGTCGTGGTCTCAACTTAAACTGGAACATTGGCAAGGATTAAAAGACGAAGACGCTGCATACGAGGTAAGAGATTTAAGTGGGGTTACGATCAGTTTAACATGCAGTACAATCATATATTGCGTAAAGTTGTAAAATAACTTAATTGGATGCATTTTAAAGTTTTTGATTTGATTAGACTGAAACACACGTAGTATTTTAAAATGCCAAAGCTATATCTATTTTTGCTTAGGACAGCCCTGATAATGTAAAAGTTTCCGCACTTTTTTCTTATATTTAATTTAAAAAAAAAGCGTGGACACTTATTGAATAACCCTTGTGTATGGTTTAATGTTTATATGTTTATTCTGTAAAAATAAGGCAGAAATGTATATATTTTTAGGATTATGCTTATTATTAAAAAAAACCCTTTATAAACCAATTGACATCTAAAGGCTCTATAGTAGCAATTCCTACTTCATATATAACCAGTTTCTGAGTGTCCAATACTAACATACCTAATGTAGTTGTAGGAATAGTTAACATTTAAAAGGAAGATTGTTGGTACTAAAGCTAAACTTTCTACTTGTGTTTTTCTGAACATTACATAGAAGATGAAATTATAGCATTTAAGCGTGATTTTGTTTTTTGCATCCAGTAATAAAAATGCCCCTTTCATTAATCTTTTGTAATCAAAGATATTTTTTCCCCTTAGAAGTAGGTGATCAAAAACAATTGGACATATACCCCAAAACACATATTATAATTAATACCAAGGAGACAAAGCATGTGAGGATTTATTTTGAAAATGAGCATGACATTGAGAGTGCTGTTATCAAAGCCTATGGGGAGGAAATGAAAATGGTAAGCTTGATTTTTTTTGGCATAGGTTATGTGGGAAGTGTGTTACGTGTAGGTATATAAAATCTGTTCATAAATGTTTGGGGCGCACATTTCAGGGAAATTACCCTGGAGGTCCGACAGCGGCGAAGTGTTCTCACCAGTCAGGAAATAGACGATACTAAAAAGATTTTACAGTCTTAACCAGGGCACCAGAACAACGTTTCAGTAAGGACCTGTTCATATATATATATTGTATATTACATTACATACATTATATTGTTTTGGAACCATATTTCCCATGATGCTCAACTGCATTGCAGAGCACATGAGCATCATGGGAAAAGTAGTTCCAAAATATCTGGGTGCCAAGGTTCGCCATCACTGGCACATAGTCTGGTGATTGGCAGTTTTCCTCACTGGATGAGCGCCAGTCACCGCTAGTGCATATAGAAAGCAATTGTCTTCTATGTGCCCTGTGAGTTGCAATTATTATTATTGAGGATTTATATAGCGCCAACAGTTTCTGCAGCGCTTTACAACATGAGGGCAGACAGTGCAGTTACAATACAAATCAATACAGAAGGGAATCAGAGAGCCCTGCTCATTAGTGCTTACAATCTAGGATGGAGGTTCAAGTGATATAAAAGGTAATAACTGTGGGGGATGAGCTGATGGAGAAAATACAAGTACTGTTGTTAGATGGGAGCAGGATAGGCTTCCTTGAAGAAGAGGGTTTTTAGGGATCGTCTAAAAGTGGACAGAGTAGGAGATAGTCAGGCAAATTGGGGTAGGGAGTTCCATAGCTTAGGAGAGGCTCAGGAAAAGTCCTAGAAGCGAGCATTGGAGGAGGTGACCAGGGAGCTAGAGAGCAGGAGGTCTTGGTAGGAATGAAGAGAATGATTAGGTTGGTATTTTGAGAATAGGTTAGTGATGTAGCTGGGAGTTTTGGATGGTTGGATGTAAGTTAATGCAGACATGCTGCATTTTATTGCAGCTCACAGGCAGCACATGTCCTCACACCACAGCGCCACGCACAATGCTGCTGTGCAGGGACAAGAATAAAGTGTCACTTTGTGCATTTCAAATAAAGTTGGCACAAAAGATAAAAAGGTTCATCACACTGCCCCTACCAACATCTCACTGCAGCCAAAACTTGCAGCTGCCTGCACACTAAACTGGTCCATTTTAGTGCGCGGGCAAAATGAACAGGCCTCAAATCTAAGTTCACTGTTAACAAGTCAGTAAAAAAATATTCTGGTACAAATATTTTTATTCAAGTTTAAAAAGGATTCTAATAACCATATTCATAACAGGATAGCAATAAAGCATCCAATCTGCCCACACAGGGGCTTGGAATGACAACAGAAAACAGAACAGAGCTTCATGTGTTGTCAAACAAAATGGGAAAAGTAGCAATGATGTTCAAGGGGCATGAACAGCTGAAAAACAAGTTCCAGGAAGATCCGCAAGGATATTAATGTCAAGCCTGGACAGGCTAATTTCCTGAAATGGTGCAATATAGGTTACGCACTCAAAGAGCGTAAAAAAATCAAGAAGAACAAAATTGGGGTCAAAACCCCAGGATGAGAAGAAAGGAAAGACAAAGCAAAGAAAAAGGGGTGGGAGAAAGAGGAAGCCAGTAGAAGAGAAAAGAGAGGAAGGAAGAGCAATGGGGATATGGACACGGGATCGTCAGGCGGGGCCATCACGCCCATCCAATACTAGCTAGAGGAAGCAGGGGGAAGGCATATTGAAGCCAAGGTTCCAAAATCTTTAGGAGGTTGGTGTGAGAGTACTTAAAGTGGTAGTAAATGCTCATTTGAGAATTTTACCTACAGGTAAGCTTATGATAAAGCTTACCTGTCGGTGCAATGAATGTCTCCTAAAGGGGCACCATTCAGGTGATATTCAGATGAGCAACAGCCGGTGACGTCACCAGCGCATGAGCTCTGAAGGAACAGCATGGTTATGCACGGGAGTGACGTCATCGCAGCTTGTCCAGTCAGGCGTCTGCAGTCCCCGAACTTGGAATGAAGACCTGGCGAAGATGGATGCGCCTGCAGCGGTGACGGCGCGCCAATGGAGGGCTTCGTTTCAAGGTAAGTTTCTTATAATGTGCGGTGCACACTAGCACATTATGTTGCCTTGCAGGAGAAACGTTTTTCTCTTTCGTTCATTGACAGACGCAGCCTCTCATTCATGACATGTGGGGGCTATCCACCTTTCACTAGGAGTGGACTAGGCAGAACGTAGTTCAGCTAAAAACAGACACAGCCCCTCCCAGGGGGCAGTCCTCACTTGGTATAACCCCTTCTGCCCAGCTAAGCAACTCATTTTTTTCTGCCTAGTGCGAGGAGTAGGACCTGGCTCCCTGCTGGGATCTGCGGTTCCCCGTTTATTTCTTTTTATTCTCAAGATTTCTGATGAAGAATGCAATCAAGTAGCCAGCTGGGTAACAGGCTGGATATCCTAGATCCAGGTAGTCTCCCCAGCGCGGCCAACGGATGCAAGCCGACCTTTAGCTGCATGCATGGTCGGCCGCGTCAGGCCTCGTTCCCTGCGGGGCGCCCAGCGGTTTAAACGTCCCGCCAGCGCACTTAGGACCGGGTCCTCAGGCTCGCATCATGGGTGTCGCATGGCCGGCAGCTCCCCCCGAACCGGCGGGGTGGCAGGTCTGTCTCGGGTGGCAATTCACTACGCCCGTCTGGATGGGTAAGTACACCCCCCCGCTCCCCCCAGGGTGCAGGGAGGGCAGGCGGGTTCCCCCCTGGGGTGTTAGGCTGGTGGGCTGGTTCCCCCTTTTCTTCTCCCCCCTACCCCCCCATGGTGCTGCCACTCTCCCTTTTCCCGTCGCCGGTACGTCGTGGTACCCCCCCATCCCCCCTCTTCTTTTCCCCCTTGGTCGGGTGGTCGGATTGTGGGGTCCCCCCTTGGGCGGACGGGAGGGACGTGGGACCCCCCTCGCCCCCCCACATGAATGGGTAGGTCTGCCCGCATCACTTAACGGTGGGCTCTGTCTGGACGGTGGGGCGGCCAAGCCCCCCTCGACGGCCGGTACGCTGTGGGTACTACGCTCGGACTCCTGGGCCAGGATTCACGCGACCGCCCTGCAAATTTGGCGACCCGCGGGGCGTCCCTTG
>BLSH010173708.1:111897-140152 GCA_018402905.1 Glandirana rugosa | reverse complement strand
TTACCCCCCCCCCCCCCCCCCCCTCTAGATGGTGGTGCTGGTTGGTTAGTTTTCTGGCAGTTCTGCTAGGCTGTTAAAACGTATTGGTACTTCTGATGCGTTTCCCCTGCCATCATCATTGTATCCCTTTTCATCTATTGGGCTGTCACCCTGGAAAGTATACAGCCGTCCCGTAGTTCGCACAAGCACGCATAGGTGCTGAGGCGCATGCCGAAAGCAGAAACCAAGGCCTTAAGTAGATGATGGCGGCTGTGTGGTGAGAGGCACAGGGCAAGTGTGGCTTTCAGCTTTCTTTGGGTTATACAAGTACACCTAGGAGGGGGAAAGGACACTGCATTGGCAGCTAGAGTGGGTCTCCCGGGGTTACCATCTATCGGCCTGTGTATGCAAGTATCATCCCAGCTGTTTTATTTGTTTTAAGACTGCTTGTTTAGGCACAGATCTTAGTAATTTTGCAATGTCTGAAGGTAGAAGCACAGTTGGGAGGGGCACGTGGCCATCACCAGCAGGTCTGGAAGACACTGGACAAAGTCCCATGGGTGTGGGTCTTTCTGAAGGGCTAGCTATAGTGAGTGGTTCAGATCCCCTACGTATGTCTGGTCTGGTGGCTGCTGAAAGGAAATTGTATGTTACAAAGAAGGACTTGGTGTCTGCATTAGCATGCTCGCCTCTACAGATGGCTTCCTTATCCTGTTTCCCCTCTGTTGTTGGAGAGGAAATGGGTAGACATGGAAGAAGAGGCGAATAATGTGGAGCTTGAGGAAAATCAGATGGTTGACTCCTCATCTAAAGGAGCCTGTGTAATTCCAGTGTCAGAATGTCTCTCAGGCTCAGAAAGCCTTTGTAAAGTCTTTATCAGAGGTGGACTGATCTGATTTAGATGCCATTAATCCGCTCCTAAGTGCCCACTGCTGGGTTTGTGGTGGCTCCCTCAAGGGGCCCAGTCGCTCCCATTAACCTCCATTTAGAGGAGGTAGTTTTTGCAGTGTGCTTATCCTGACAGGTTGCCCCCCCCCCCCTAAAATATTTGAGCAGCTTAATCCAGTGGAGGAAAAATTGATGGTCTATGCCCTTTGTATATGCTGCGGTTTCTTGTCTTAACAAGAATCTAACATGCCAGATAGAGGATGTTCACATTTTCAAGGATGTTCACATTCTCAAGGACCCAGCAATCTAATTTTGTTTGGTAGAGGATGTTCAGGTCTTCAAGGACCCAGCAAATAAGAGATTGGTTACCTTGCCGATGGCATCTTTCTCTTTGGTGGAGGCAACTATGCATGCTGTGGCAGGCATTTGTGTCTGTCAGAGTCTTAAAGGCCTGGTAAAGTGCCTGGTTAAGAGGTACTCTGCAGGTACTGAGGAGGTTCCAATTCAGGGTTTGCCTCAAGCCCTTTATTTTGCAGTAGATACCATAAAAGATTATATTCAGCAGATCTCGCACCTGGGGCTGTTAGCCAATCACATGCATAGGGTTATTTGTCTTAAGAGCTGGTCTGCTAAATTACCCTGCAAAAGGTTGTTGGTAAGCGTCTAGTTCAATGGAAAAAAAAATTGCTTGGGGCAGATTTAGACATATATATTCTGAAAATCTTGGGAGGAAAAAGTTCCCCTCTTTCTCTTAGGAAGAAGGGTAAGCGCCCAGCTCGTAGGTCATATATCGTACATCTGAATCTCTATTCCCCCAACTCAGTCAAGTCAGATTCTTAAGGCTACCTGACTATGAAGGGGCATCCTTGCTCGCCTGGGTGAGGGGACAGTTACGGGCATTCATGGAAGCATGGAGGGAGGAATTAATGGTTTATTGGGTTTGTGGCATGGTCTCTTGGGGCTTCAATTTGGAGTTCTGATAATTGCCTCCTCCATGCTTTATGCATTCAAATATTTCTATGAATCTGCTAAGAAGATTGATGCGTTTTCAGTCGTTCGGTCATCTTTCGCAAAGGGTGATCAGTCCGGTTCCAGTGGCCGAAAAGGTTTTGCAGGTTTTACTCCAATCTCTGTACAGTCCCAAAGCCAGATGCCAATGTTCAATCAATCTTGGGCTTGAAAAATCTGAACGGGTTTCCTAATTTAATGAGTTTTTAGGAGAATTGGTGTGGACATTGGTAGCCTCGCTGCAACCGTGAGACTTCCAGTTGCCAGTTGACACCTATCTGCATGTCCCGATATTTCCTCATCATAGGTTGCTTCACTTTGCCTTAGAAAATCAACATTATCAGTTTGTGGCCTTTGCCTTAGAAAACCAACATTATCAGTTCGTGGCCTTGCGGTTCAGTCAGGCCACTGCCCCTCAAGTGTTCTCAAAGATTCTGGCTCCCATTCTAGGTGTTTTGAGGGTCCAGGGGGTGCCTATTCAGGGAAATTTGGAAAACTTGCCACTCAGAGAACAGTTGGCTTTACAACGGCAGCACAATGTGGACTTCACGATTCAGACATTGTAATGATGTGACTTGAGACCTCAATCTTCAAAACTTGGTGTTACTGCCAGCTCAGAGGACTAGAGTGCTTGGACCTGATCAGGGACACTGTCCAGTCAAAAGTTTTTCTTCCTCCAGAGAAATGTGCTTCTCTGAGGCTTCCCTCAGGGGGCTAAGGAATCCCATGACCTGCGTTTGCGTGAGGGTAATGGGGAAGATGGTTGCCTCACTTGAGACAGCCCCTTTTGCTCAATTTAATTACAGGCCTCTGCAACAGAATGTCTTGTCAGCATGGGACTGGAGATCTCAGTATCTGGGTTTTCAGATGTATCTGCGTCCCAGTGTTCTGCGACCGCTGGATTGGCGGATGTCACCTCTGAGTTTGGAATTGGGGAAATTGTTTCTTCCCATTTAATGGAAAGTGGTAATGACAGATGCCAGCCTGTCAGGATGGGGAGGTGAGATGGGTCATCTTTCAGTGCAAGGAACTTTGTCTCCACAGGAAGGATTGCTGCCCATCAGTATTCTGAAGCTTGGGAGCTTGGGACATTTTGCCTGGTGCTTCTATATTGAGCACACCAGATGTGGACAAAGGTCTCATATGTCAATCATTAGGGGGGCACCGGGAGTTATGCAGCCCAGGAAGAGGTGGATCTCATTCGGTCCTGGGCTGAGATTCCTGTCCCTGCTTTATCGATTCTGCATATTCCAGGAGTAGAATATTGGCAGGCAGACTTTCTCTTTCTGACATCAGTGGTTGGTTCCAGGCAGTGGTATCAGAGAACTTTGTCAACAATGGGGGCACGCTGGATGTGGATCTGCTAGCATCCAGATTTAATATGAAGCTGGGGGGGTTCATGTTCAGGACCAGGGATTCACCGGCATGCCCTGGTGAGGTCTTGGGATCAGTTCTCACTGGTATGTCTTTCCTTTCATCCTTTCATGTCTGTTACGCAGGATTTGGGTGGGAGGAATGCTGATGATTCTAATCATACCAGCTTGGTATTCCGACATTGTAAATCTGATGGTGGAATGTCCATGGACACTTCTGGCTTGCCCTGACCTCCTGGCACAGAGTCTGATCTGCAGTCCTTTACAGTCACTGGCTTTAAGGGCTCAGTTATTGAAGCCAGGATTCTAAAGTATAGAGGAGTGTCTGATGCAGTCATTCCCACATTCTGGAGAACAAGAAAGGAGTCTTCTAGGAATATCTACCATGGGACCTGGAAATTCTATGTTGCCTGTTAGGATCTTATCTTTCCTTCAGTCTGGAGTAAATTTGAAGCTAGCCTTGAGTACCACTAAGGTTCTTTTTTTTCCAGAGCCTGATTGCTTCCCATTCTTAAGTACAAGCATTCATTCAAGGAGTCAGGCATATGGTTCCTCCAGTTAGGTCTCCATTGTTTCTGTGGGAGCTTAACTTACCTTGGCAAGAAGAGTATCTGAATTGGTGTCTTTCCTGTAGGGAGCTGTTTTTGGTACTCCACATGACAAGGTGGTTCTTCAACCTCACCTGTCTTTGATGCTGAAGGTAGTTACGTCTTTTCATCTTAATCGAGACAGTGTGTTGCCTTTTTTTTCCCCCTGGCCTCAGTTGATAGGGGATAGGACCATTCACACTTTAGATGTAGTACAGGCTATAAAGATGCATTTTGAGATTGATTACTGCAGTTAGGCAGTCGGATTCACTATTTGTTCTTCCTGAAATACTAACGAAGGGTTCATCAGCTAAGTTGACTATTTTTCATGTTGGAGTCAGCAGCTAATTTCCCAAGCCTATGGTTTAAAGCAGGGGTCTCCAAACTAGGTGTTCAGGAACTACAATGCCTCATGGAACATGTAGTTCTGCAACAGTTGGAGGACCGTAGTTTGGAGATCCCCGGTTTAAAGGGAATGAATCCACCATTTTTAAATGACGGCTCACTCTACTAGGAGTGTTGGGGCCTCTTGGGCTATCCGTCATCAGACCTCAGTGGAATAGATGTGCAAGGCTATAGCCTGTTTCTCAATTTACAGCTTTACAAGTTTTTATAAGGTGGATGTACGAGCCACTGAAGATGCTGCTTTTGGTCACAGTATAGTGCGGGCTGCTGTGTAGCTTTTTGGGCCTGATAGCGGTGGCTATCTCTCCCTTCCCTCATGAGCAGTGCATTGGGACTTCCCAAGTAGTTATTATTGTTAAGCCTGCTCTCTGTTCTGGGATGTACAAAAAAGAAAACAGGAGTTTTGTATTTGCCTATAAAATCCATTTGTTCCAGTACATCACGGGACACAGATGTCCCTCCCCTCTTTATTGGCAGATATTGCTTGCTACAAAACTGATGCTCTTCCTAGTAGGCAGGGTTATTTATGGGAGAACTTCTTGTCTTTGTTTGCCAGTGTCCATACACCTATAGGTGGCACATAACCCAGGTAGTTATGTTTATTGTAAATATATTTTACAGGTGTGTACTAAAATCCTGGGTTGATGACGTCACTGGTGTGCGGCGCGTTTCCCAAGCCTGCGCTCTGCGATTGGCATGGCAGCCACACTCCTTTCTTAAGCTCCGAGCTTGAGAAAGGAGTACGGCTGCCATGCCATTCGTAGCGCGCAGGCTCGGGAAACACGTCTCCTACCAGTGACGTCATCACCCCAGAACCTCGGCACCTGTAGATCCAAGCCTCGTTTTGAAATCCCTAGTCTCCGGCCAGCTTTTCCATCTGACAAGGACTTCTCATTACAATCGGGCTGTGCTGCTGGCTCCTGTCTGTGGACATCTCACTGATGAATCATTCTACAGGACCACCCCTGTTTGATGTGCCTTAATTCACTACTTCCATGTGAGTTGCCAATCTGTTGGTATTTAATAAAGCGTTTTTAGTCTGCACTTAGAGGCGTCTCTCTCCTTGTGTTTTGTTGCAGTTTGGCTGGGACTTGGCTTATGGTCCCCTCTGAGGCTGACATTTGTGCTTGGACTACCATCTTTTGCTGGCATGTTTGCCAGTTCCCCATGAACATTTATGAACTTATTTGTGGGAATCGCTTATGCTTAGATGTTGCGTCCTTACTTGTGTATGTTGTCAAATAGGGAATACTCCTGTCCTTTCCTACAGAAGTATGAGGCCAAGCTCAATATTCAGTTCACCTCCTAGCAGAGAGAGAAAGTTCTAACTCTCATCTCATCAATCCTTAATTGCCAATGAATTGCAGGAAATTGGGAATAAGGTTCTCACGAGATTGTACAGAGTCCCTGCCCTGTTAAATAACGTTTAGCAACAAATTCCAAATACTTGCTGGAGATGTGAAACTGAGACGTGCACTATGCGCTACATCTTCTGGCAATGTCCATAGTTTCAACCTTTCTGGAGTGAGGTGAACACCACAATAAAACACCTTACCTCCATCAACTTGAGCCATGATCCTGCTGTTTGTCTATTACATCTGATCAAGAGACATATTGCCAAAGATAGAGCCTCACTCACCATCCACCCATTAAACGCCACAAAAGCCTGCTTCTCTTTCGTTGACGAGGCACAGCATCTTCATGGACTAAGTGCGTTATAATGCCCTCTTCAGGAGTGACTAAGTAGAACAGGCAGTTCTAACAGCAAAAAGAACAGACAGACATAGCCCCTCCCAGGGGGCAATCCTCACCGGCAGATAACCCTCCACCCTGCTCTGCTAGCTCGGTTTCTTTCTGCCTAGTGCAAGGAGTAGACCTAGGCTCCCTGTTGGGATCTGTGGTACCTCTCTTGGGCCACTTTGGCTGTCCTGGAGGACAGCCTAACAGATGAGGACTGCAATCAAGCAGCCGTGCTGGGTGACAGGCTGGATTTAGATCCAGGTAGTCTCCCCAGCCAGCCAACGAGCGCATGCAAACCTTAGCTCCGCGCTGGGTCGGCCGCGACAGGCCACAAACCGGACAGGGTGGCCCTGCGGGTTGAACGCCCCGCCGCCACACGTATGACCGGGCTGCTGACTCCGTGTCCCTGTGTGCCCATGGCTGACAGCCCCCCCCCCCACCCGGCCTGCCGGGTGGGTAGATCTGTCTTCTCGGGTGGGATACCTGCTCCGCCCGACTAGATGGGGGTAAGTACACCCCTCGGGGACCTGGGGGGAGCTGTCGGGTTCCCCCCCTGGGGTGTTAAGCTGGTGGGTGGTCCCCCCTTCCTCCTTCCTTCGCTCACCCCCCCTCTGGTGCTGCACTGTCACTGGGCTCCCCTCCCCCCCTCCAGGGCTCCCAGGGTGAGCCCTGGCCCTAGCTGGTCCCCCCCCCTTGCCTCGTGGCTGCTGGCGGTCGGAGATCGATCAGCGGTTCGGCCTCTGGAGTGGCTGGCAGCCATTTTGTTGTAGGCGCGGTGCTCCTGGCTGAGGGTTTGGCCTCTAATGTGCATCGGTGGCCATGTTCTTGTGGCCCATGCACGTGTGCCAACCTGTGTGTGCTGGGGGGCGGTCCCGGTGGCTTCTTGGCGCCGTTTTACCCCCCTGCACGGCGCGGAGAGCTCTCTCTGTGGGACAGCAGCAGCAGGCGTGGAGGTCGGGCAAAGGCAGAGACAGCGGTGGGCAGCAGCATGCACGGCTCCTCTCCTGGACGGTTGAGCGTGGTGAGTCCCTCCGGGGTGCCCCTCTGTAGTAAGCCCTGCGCAGCGTTTTGGGGTAGGGGGTGCCTGGTCTTCTGGTACTTGGGCCTCAGTCAGGTGGCGTGTTACCAGCGTGGGTGGCGCAATGGCAGCCGATGCGGGTGCTTCCCCACCAGACCTCTTTGTGATTGCAGCCAGCGCTTCAGGGACTCCGCTCCCTATGGATGCTCTGTCGGCGGTCCTGGAGCCGTTCGTCTCCTGGGTAGAGTCGCTGTGGGAACGCAGGGCGGCGAGAGAGCAGCCCCTGCCCCCCCCCCTCCTCTGGTGAGGACTCGGACCCCGATGGGGGCTCCACCGTGACGGGGGCCCCCCTTGAGCTGTCGGATGGCGAGGTCCCGGACGCTCACGATAGTGAGGACGAGTCTGCGGCGACCACTGCTGCGCATGAGAAGGCACTAGTCAGCGCCCTGATCACTTCAGTGTGTGAAACCCTGAAATTGAACGATACGGCTGGACCCTCACAGGAGGTGCTCATGCCTTTCAGGTCCTATAGACCAGCCCGCATGGCTAAAGTTTTCCCCTATGTGTCTTACCTGAATACGTTTGTTTATAGAGACTGGGAACGGCTTCAGGGTTCCCTCCCCCTTCCCAAGTGTTTCTCTGTGCGCTATCCCTTCAAGGACAGCTTGTTAAAAAAAGTGGGCATCACACCCCGTGGTTGATCCCCCTGTGTCTCACCTGAACAGGGCGACCACTATTCCAGTGGAAGGCACGCCGTCCTTCAAGGACCCGGCTGACAGAAAGGCCGAGGCCCCCGTCAGATCCATATTTGTTCTGGCGGGATCAGCCATGTGGCCTGTTGTGGCCTCTGAGCTTGTGTCGCAAATGCTCACCGAATGGGCAAAATGAGCAATGCAAAGGTTCCCCCTGCTTGCGTGGAACTTTCTGAACAGCTTGTCCACAAGCTTCAGTATCTGTGCAATGCAGCCCTAGATGCAGCCCCCCTGATCTCCAAGGTGTCCGTGTCTTCTGTGGTGGCCCGGCGTTGGCTCTGGCTAAAATGCTGATCGGCCATCCCAGCATATTAGAAGGCCCTGGCGGACTTTCCTTTTCAGGGCGGGCGGCTTTTTGGAGCCTCTTTGGATGAGATTATCAAGAATGTCACAGGGGGAAAGAGCACTTTTCTCCCGGAGGCAAGGAAGAGTAGGGAGCCCCGTCGCAGACCGGGTCCCTCCTTTATGGCCCATAGGCAGCTTTTCTCTTTCGTTCGTCGACAGGCGCAGCAACTCTTAGGACTAAGTGGGTTATACTGCCCTCTTCAGGAGTTTACTAGGCAGAACAGGCAGTTCTAACAGCAAAAAAGAACAGTAACAGACACAGCCCCTCCCCACTGGCAGATAACCCCACACCCAGCTCTGCTAGCTCAGTTTTCTCTGCCTAGTGCAAGGAGTTAGACCTAGGCTCCCTGTTGGGATCTGTGGTACCTTTCTGGGCCACTCCGGTTGTCAGGAGACACCGTCACAGATGAAGACTACAATCAAGCAGCCGTGCTGGGCAACAGGCTGGGTCTCGGACCCAGGTACTCTCCCCAGCCGGCCATCACGCGTTAGACCGGATGCTTCGCGCTGGGTCGACTGCAACAAACCCCGACCGGACGGGGTGGCCTTGCAGTTTAAATGCCCTGCCATTGCACGCAGTGCGCCTAGGGCCAACAGCTCCCTCCGGCCTAGCCAGGAGAGTGTAAGCTGTCTCGGGTGGGATCCCCTGCACCGCCCGACTAGATGGGGTAAGTACGTACCCCCTCGGGGGCCCGGGGGCAGCTGGCGGGTCCCCCCTCTGGGGTGAGCGTAGTGGGTGGTCTTTCCCCCTCTTCCTCGCTCGTGCCCCTCCCCCACCCCTCCGGTACCCTGCTGTCGCACCCTCCCTGGGGCTCCCAGGGTGTAATGGGTGTATGGGCCCTAGTGGTCCCCCTCCGCCTCACCCCCTGCCCCCCCCGTGCCTCGGGATCGTCGGCCATTTTGGCATAGCCGTGGCGCTGTTACATGAGGTTTCGGGCTCTAATGTGCATCGGTGGCCATTTTCCTGTGGTTTCTACACATGTAAGGCCTGTGTGTACTGAGGGGAGGTCCTGGCCATTTAAGGCACCGATTTACCCCCCCAGCACGGCGCGGATCTCCCTGGCGGCGGCTCTTTGCACAGTGGCAGTGTGGGCAGCAGGAGCGGTGAAGGCAGCGACATCAGCTTACAGCAGCAGCAGGTGGCTCTTCTCTGGTCGGGTGGTGAGTCCCCCTGGGGTGCCCCCTGTGACAAGCCTTGCGCGGCTGTGGGGTGGGGGGTGCAGTGGTCTCCTGGCAATAGGCCTCTTTTTTTTGGGGCGGCCAGAGTGGGTGACAGTGTGGCAGCCGAGGCAGGTGCTTCCCCACCGGACCTCTCGGTGCCTGCAGCCAGCATTTCAGGGGCCCTTCCCTTGTAGACGCCATGTCCACGGTTCTGGAGACGTTGGTCTCCCGGAGTCTAGGAGGAGTTCAGACTCCCGTCGCCGGCAGGGTCCCTCCTTTCCGGCCCATAGGCGGCCTTTTCGTCCCTTCCGTTCCTCGGGCAAGGGTTCACAGTCCACTAAGGCCCCCGCGGGTGGTCAGAAGCGTTACTGGCCGCGTAAGTGCCTCAAGCCAGAGGACAAGGCTCCTCTGCATGAAGGGTTGCCCCGCCCGGTGTTTGGGTGGGGGGACGTCTACTGGGGTTTGTGGACAGGCGGTCCTCTCACATCTCGGACCGCTGGGTGCTCGAGGTGGTCTCCTCGGGGTACAGCATAGAATTCCGTTCCCGCCCCCCAGACAGGTTCTTTGCCTCCAACCTGCAGCTGTCTGCAGGCCCTGTTCGGGGGTGTGCAGGACCTGCTGGGTCAAGGGGTGATTGTTCCCATTCCACGGGCGGAACGTTCCCAAGGGTTTTATTCCAACCTTTTCGTGGTTCCGAAGGACGGGGTTCGTCCCATCCTGAACATGAAGGACCTCAACCAGTTTGTGTGGGTCCGCCGGTTTTCGGATGGAGTCAGTCCGCTCAGTAGTGGCGGCCTCTGCACCAGGCCGATTTCCTGGCCTCCTTCGACATCAAGGATGCGTACCTGCATGTTCCCATCTGCGCCTAGCACCAGCGCTTCCTGCGCTTTGCGGTTGGGGAGGATCACGACCAGTTTGTGGGCCTGGCATCGGCGCCTCGGGTTTTCACCAAACTGCTGGCCCCGGTTCTGGCTCTGCTGAGGCAGAGGGGCATTGCGTTGGTAGCGTATCTGGACGACCACCTCCTGCGAGCGGAGTCAGCTCCAGCGCTCAGGGACAATGTGACGATCACCCTGCACACTCTGCAGGAGTTCGGATGGGTGATCAACCTCCCGAAGTCAGTTCTGATTCTGTCTCACCGCCTGGAATATCTGGGGTTGATCCTGGATGCAGCCCAGGTGAAGGTTTTCCTTCCACCAACCAGGCAGCGAACGCTTCAGTCGACGGTTCGGTACCCGCTGTCCCAGAAATGGGGTCCTGGGCCTAATGGTAGCCTCCTTCGAGGCGGTCCCTTATGCTCAGTATCACAGCCGGGTTCTGCAACGGGTGATTCTCCTGAGAGGGAGTAAGGGACTCGCTGCTCTGGTGGCTGAAGTCCCCGGCTCTCGGTCGGGGAAGTCCTTCCTCCCCCTTCACTGGTAAGTGATCACGACGGACGCCAGCCTGACAGGCTGGGGTGGAGTCCAGGGGCTGCTCTTAGCCCAGGGACGGTGGTCTCCGGAGGAGTCTCATCTCCCGAGCAATGTCCTGGAATTGCAGGCGATTTGATGCTGCCTTTCCCATTGGACGTCGAGACTACACGGGTGCCCTGTCTGGATTCAGTCGGACGATGCCACGGCTGTGAACCAGGGTGGGACGAGACGCTTGGCTGCGGCCTCAGAGGTAGCTCCCGTCCTGCGGTGGGCAGAAAGCCACATTCCGGCAATCTCTGCCGTCCACATACCAGGCGTAGAAAATTCGCAGGCGGACTATCTCAGTCGTCAGCGTCTGGACCAGGGAGAGTGGTCCCTGTACCCGGATGCCTTTTCATCAGATTTGTCTGAGATGGGGCGTCCCGCACGTGGACTTACTAGCGTCCCGTCTCAATCGGAAGGTGCGGACCTTCGTGAGCAGGACACAGGACCCCCTGGCGGTCACGGCAGATGCTCTTGTAGCTCCGTGGGCTCGCTATCGGCTCATCTATGCCTTTCCTCCTCTGAAACTGCTTCCGCGCCTTCTGCGCAGGATAGAAGTAAAGGGTATCCTGACCATTCTGGTAGCTCCAGATTAGCCACGGCGTCCTTGGTACGGATGGTGTTGGACGTTCCCTGGCGGCTCCCGCTTTGTGAGGATCTTCTGTCCCAGGGACCTATCCTGCATCCTGCTTTACCCTCTCTGGCTTTAACGGCCTGGCTATTGAATCCCAGGTGTTGAGGGATCGAGGGGTCTCGGACTCAGTGATTCCTACCATGTTGAAGGCTTGTAAGGCCGCTTCACGTACGATTTACCACCGCCCCTGGAAAGCTTACATCACCTGGTGCAAAGCCGGGGGGTGGAACCCTCGTTCCTTCTCGGTGTCTCTGGTTTTGGCCTTCCTGTAGAAGGGCCTCGACCAGAAACTGGCGTTGAGCACCATCAAGGTTCAGGTTTCTGCTCTGGCGATCTTTTTTTCAGCGTCCTTTGGTGACGCATTCATTGATTCGTACTTTCATGCAGGGGGTTCGGCATGTCGCCCCCCCCAGGTACGGTCGCCTTTGGCGCCATGGGACCTCAATTTGGTCCTCTCGGTGCTTCAGAAGCCGCCTTTCGTGAATATCAGGGAAATCTCTCTGCAGTTGCTTTTGCAGGAAGTGGCTTTACTGATGGCTATCACATCCGCCCGGCGGGTGTCTGAGTTGGCGGCTTTGTCTTGTAGGTCTCCTTCTCTGGTCCTACATAAGGATAAGGCGACTTGCGCCCGTCGCCTTCTTTTTTGCCAAGGGTGGTGCCATCTTTCCACATTAATGAGGACTTTGTCCTTCCTTCGCTTTGCCCGCGCCCGTCTCACCCTAAGGAGGTCACTTTGCACTCCATGGATGTTGTTTGGGCCCTGCGGGTGTATCTGGCGTCCACAGCCTCCTTTTTGGAGGTCAGACGCTCTTTTTGTCATAGTGGATGGCCCACGTAAAGGTTTGGCGGCCTCGTCGGCCGCTATCTCACGTTGGATTAGACAGACGGTGTCCCGAGCCTATGCGTCTGTGTCTAAAGTGTGCACGGCGGCTACTTGGACCTCTGTGCACACCTTCTCAAAGTTTTACAAAGTTGATGTTTTTAGCATCCTCGGATGCTGCGTTTGGCCGCAAAGTTTTGCAGGCAGTTGTGTGAGACACGTGTGGTTCCTCACCGAGGGTTCAGTTGGGTGTAGTTCTGTTGTTGTTCTGTTACCCACCCCTCTTTTTTGGCACTGCTTTTGGACGTCCCACTTAGTCCTAAGAGTTGCTGTGCCTGTCGACGAACGAAAGAGAAAATGGGATTTTTTTGACTTACCGTAAAATCCCTTTCTCTGAGTTCTTCGACAGGCACAGCACCCACTCCTCTGATGTTGCACTGCTTGTCACGAACTGAGCTAGCAGAGCTGGGTGTGGGGTTATCTGCCAGTGGGAACTGCCCCCTGGGAGGGGCTGTGTCTGTTACTGTTCTTTTTTGCTGTTAGAACTGCCTGTTCTGCCTAGTAAACTCCTGAAGAGGGCAGTATAACCCACTTAGTCCTAAGAGTTGCTGTGCCTGTCGACAAACTCAGAGAAAGGGATTTTACGGTAAGTCAAAAAAATCCTGTTTTTCGTCCCTCCCGCCCCTCGGGCAAAGGTTCGCAGCCCGCCAAGGCCCCCACGGGTGGACAGAAGTGTCCCTGGCAGCGTAAGCGTGACAAGCTAGAGGATAAGTCCTCCTCCACATGAAGGGTTGCCCCCACCTGCCTTTCGGATGGGGGGGACGTCTTCAGGGGTTCGCAGAGAGGTGGACTGCCCACATTTCGGACCGCTGGGTGCACGAGGTGATCTCGCCAGGATACAGAATAGAATTTAGTTCCTGTCCTCTGGACAGGTTCTTCGCCTCCAACTTGCAACTGCCCACGGGCAGGCTGCAGGCCCTCTATGGGGCTGTGCAGGACCTGCTTTGTCAAGGGGTCGTGGTTCCCGTTCCGCATGCTGAATTCTTCCAGGGCTTTTACTCCAACCTGTTCGTGGTCCCGAAGAAGGATGGGGTTCGCCCGATCCTGGACCTGAAGGCCCTCAACCGCTTTGTACATGTTCGAAGATTCCGGATGGAGTCTGTCCACTCTGTGGTAGCAGCCCTGCACCAGGGTGATTTCCTGGCTTCCCTCGACATCATAGATGCATACCTGCATGTTCCCATATGCACCCAGCACCAGCGCTTCCTGCGCTTTGCGGTCGGGGAGCATCACTACCAGTTTGTGGCTCTCCCGTTTGACCTGGCCTCTGCTCCTCGGGTCTTCACCAAGCTGCTGGTCCCGGTTCTGGCTCTGCTGAGGCAGAGGGGCATTGTGGTGGTGGTGGCATATCTGGACGACTTACTCTTGCGTGCAGAGTTGGCTCTAGCTCTCAGGGATGATAAGACGATCGCTTTGCACACTCTGGAGGAGTTTGGCTGGGTGATCAATAGCCCTAAGTTGGTGCTGACCCCGTCTCACCGCTTGGAGTATCTGGGTCTGATCCTGGATGCAGCCCAGGCAAAGGTTTTCCTCCCACCATCCAAGTGACAGACGCTTCAGTTGGTGGTTCGGTCTCTGCTGTCCCAGAAATGGTCCTCCCTACGCTTTTGCATGCGGGTCCTGGGCCTCATGGTGTCCACCTTCGAGGCGGGTCCCTTATGCTCCGTACCACACCCGCGCTCTGCAGCGGGAGATTCTTCTGAAGTGGGACAAGTCCCCCTCATCCCTGGATTGGTTGATCAGGGTGAACCACCAGGTAAGGACGTCTCTGCTCTGGTGGCTGTGGGCTTCGGCCCTGCGGTTGAGGAAGTCATTCCTCCCCCTCCATTGGATGGTGGTCACGACGGACGCCAGCCTGAGCAGCTGGGGAGGAGTCCTGGGGCTGTTGGCAGCCCAGGGCCGGTGGTCTCCGGAGGAGTCTCGTCTCCCGACCAATGTCCTGGAATTGCTGGCCATCAGGTGCTGCCTCTCCCACTGGACGTCGAGGCTGCACAGGTGCCCTGTCCAGATTCAGTCGGACAATGCCATGGCCGTGGCATACGGGACACGTTCCGTCAATCTACGCTGTCCACATTCTGGGCGTAGAAAATTAGCAGGTGGACTACCTCTGTCATCAGCGGCTGGACCAGGGAGCATGGTCCCTGCACCTGGACGTGTTCCATCAGATTTGTCTGAGATGGGGTACTCCGGACATGGACCTGTTAGCGTCCCGTCTCAATCGGAAGGTGCAGACCTATGTGAGCAGGATGTCGCGTACCTGATCCTGAAGCCGAAATGCTGAGAGGGACCCCCTTGCGGCTAAACGCAGTATACCCCTGAAGGTGGCACAGGAGGTACGGTGCGTAGAGAAGCACGGGTTACCAACTGCAGGCGTAGACTTGACCCGGAGTGCAGGGACAGCAGAGAATGCTGGGGCTTGCATCTGTGCTGTATGTGTAAGATATGTTAACAGTAGTGAAGTAATCAGGATGGCAAGCCGGGTCATACACAGGAGATCAATAGCAAAGTCCGTTAAGCAAGCTGGGGGTCAAACACAGGAGATCCAAGAGAAGGCCAAGTCCGTGGGCAGGCCAAGGTTCAAACACTGGAGAAGGCAAGCCGAAGTCAGGAACAGAGCCGGGATCAAAGCCAAGGGAGCAGAAGCAGGTCCAAGGGGCAAGCCGGGTCACAACAGGAATCACAGGAACAGAATTCTGGTGCAGATGCAAGAGAGACTGAAGAAGATCCAGCGATTTGCTGTAGTCAGGGGTTGCCTTAAATAGGGCACCCTTAGTGCTCGTTGGACTGAGCGCCCCGATTGCGTGTGCGTCATCCAACAGTGCCGTGCATGCGCACCTGCGTGCGAACGTTCCGATTGGAGCGATCATTCCGATTGCAACGAGCGTTCCGATTCCCATTGGAACGATTGTTCGGATCCTCATTGCCACTTCTCTGACACAGGACAAGGGATCCCTTGGCGGACACGGCGGATGCTCCGTAGGCTCGGTTTCAACTTATCTATGCCTTTCCTCCTCTCAAGCTACTTCCGTGCCTTCTGTGCAGAATAGAAGCGGAGGGCATACCGACCAGTCTAGTCCTGCCAGATTGGATAAGACGCCCTTGGTACGCCGACGTAGTGTGAATGGCAGTGGACGTCCCCTGGCGACTCCTGCTTCGTGAGGATCTACTGTCCCAGGGGCCCATCTTGCATCCTACTTTACCCTCTCTGGCTTTAACGGCCTGGCTATTGAATCCCAGGTGTTGAGGGATCGAGGTGTCTCGGACTCGGTGATCCCCACCATGCTTAAGACACGTAAGGCCACTTCCCGAAAGATTTACCACCGCACCTGGAGGGCTTATATCGCCTGGTGTGAGAATGGGGGGTAGAATCCCAGATCCTTTTCGGTATCTCGGGTTGTGGCTTTTCTGCAGAGGGGTCATGACCAGAAGCTTGCTTTGAGTACGTGATCAAGGGGCATGTTTCTGCCCTGGCGATCTTTTCTCAGCGGCCTTTGGCGACATTCTTTGATCCGTACTTTCATGCAGAGGGTTCGAAATGTCACCCCCAAGGTACGGTCGCCTCTGGCGCCATGGGACCTCAGTTTGGTCCTCTCGGCCTTCAGAAGCCGCTCTTTGAAAATATCAGGGAGATATCGCTGCAGTTGCTTTCGCAAAAGGTGGCTTTCCTGGTAGCTATCACATCCGCTCGGCAGGTGTGTGAGTTGGCGACTCTGTCCTGTAGGTCCCCATATCTGGTCCTACCCAAAGATAAGGCGGTTCTGCGCCCATCACCTTCTTCTTTTTTTTTTTTTTTTACCGAAGGTGGTGTCTTCTTTCCATATCAATGAGGACATTGTCCTTCCTTCACTCTGCCCGCGCCCGTCTCACCCTAAGGAGGTTGCTTTGCACTCCCTGGACGTTGTTCGGGTCCTGCGGGTGTATCTGGCGACCACGGCCTCCTTTTGGAGGTTGAATGCGCTCTTTGTAGTGGTAGATGACCCATGCAAAGGTTTGGCGGCCTCGTCGGCCACTATTTCACGTTGGATTAGACGGTGACTTGGGCCTATGCTGTTCGGGGTCTGGAGCCTCCCTTTCTGGTCACGGCTCACTCTACCAGGGCGATTAGCACTTCCTGGGCTTATTGACATCAGGCGTCTCTGTCTCAGGTGTGCAAGACGGCTACTTGGTCCTCTGTGCACACCTTCTCAAAGTTCTACAAAGTTGATGTTTTAGTATCCTGGGATGCTGCGTTTCGCCGCAAAGTTTTGCAGGCAGCCGTGTGAGACATGTCTGTTTCCTCACAGAAGGTTCTGTTGGGTGTAGTTCTGTTGTCGTTCCGTTACCCACCCCTCATTTTTTTTACCGTAAAATCCCTTTCAGTTTGTTGACGGGCACAGCCCCCACCCCTCTTTGACGTTGCACTGCTTGTTACAAACTAAGCTAGCAGAGCAGGGTGGAGGGTTATCTGCCTGTGAGGACTGCCCCCTGGGAGGGGCTGTCTCTGTCTGTCCTTTTTGCTGTTAGAATTGCCTGTTCTGCCTAGTCACTCCTGAAGAGGGCAGTATAACCCACTTAGTCCATGAAGATGCTGTGCCCCTCAACAAACTCAGAGAAAGGGATTTTACGGTAAGTAAAAAATCCCGTTATTCCACTTTTGTGGAAGAAGGCCAAACCACCTTCTTAAATCTCTGGTTTGCGAAGTTCAAACATAATGACTATGGGAGACCTCACTTCCACACTGCAGAACTCAGAGGAGAAAATCAGGTCGACATGGAGACACGGGCACTATTTTATTACTACAGATGCTTATTTAAGCATCATGTAACAAGCTTATACTGCTTAACCTGCACTTTGCTCACTCATAGGTCGCCTACCCTCTGCTATCTCTTTATCTCCACTCTCCCCTTCCCCAGGAGAGTAGTTACCCTTTTGTCTAAAAAAAGTTTACTTCAACTACTGACACCTCAGCAGTCCTCTTTCTTTTCTCTCCATCGCCTATTCTGATTACTACCATTCTTTCCTCCACCTTCATCTGGCTTATAGTCTAATTAATTAATTAATCGATACCTAACCTTCTCTAGTTGCAAAAGGGCTTCGGGGTTCAGCCTGTTCATTCAGTAGTTTAGATTTGTTCTTCCTCTAGTGCTACCCCGCAGGAGCCACTGATGAATGAAGGTATCTCCCACCCTGCACAGCCTGGCACACAGAATTGTCCACAGCACTCTGGAAACGAGAAACAATCCTTGCAGCTTTGTTTTTTGTATTCTATTAGGCGTGTTAAAAACTTTTATAGGGATCAGGGTATTATGGGATGCCCACTTGATCAAAGTAGCAAAACTCTTCAGGGACACAACTATATACAGTTCGTATGTACACTTTCCTTCTACCTACAGCACAAATCTTGCTTGTAAAAGTACAATTCCCAGGACTAGCTGGCACTGTTTTTGGATGGTCTGAGAAGAGCTCATTCAGACCATAGCAAATGCCCTTTAGAGGCAGGGACCGCAGGCCCCTTTGGTGTGTAGCAAAAGAAAGTCCTAATACCCAGCTGTAGTCCTCCCGTGGCTACTGATCACAGCACCACCTCTTCAGGCACTGCCAGCCCACCTGGCTGCAGCTGCCCCTTTCACTAGTCCTCCTGGCTAAGACTCCACAGTCCTCCCAGACTGACTGTAAGACCTCAAGTACACAGCTGCTGGTAAACTGACTTTTAGGAGCAGTCGGGCATTTTTGTCAGCTGCCCCTGAACGCTCCTCTGTTATCTTATCAGTACATGTACACAGGGTCGTTTATAGTCGTTTCCAGGCATTTGAGTTTAGAAGCTTTTTTTGGAAAAGCAAAAAAATTAGTTTAGACAGATGTTCAGAGGCATTTGAAACGACAAATGCCTGTAACCGCTTGCAAACGCGGTAACTCACCTGTAGGAGCGTTTCGTTTACAGACGTTTTTCCATTTAAAAAAAAAAAAAAATTTTTTTTTCTATAACGCTCCTAGACACAAATGCGGCAAAGCGCCACTAAATGCGGCATGCAAACGTGGCTAAACGGACGTTTTTAAACATCAGTTTCTAGCTTTCAAGTTCAGTCATTCAGGGAAGGTTGAAAAATGTCCCATGTACATGTAACCTAACACTCACCAGCTCACCTGGCTGTCTTCCTCCCTGGAGATTTGCCCAGCAGTGTTCTCCTGCTGTAAGCCCACTTGCTCCTGTGCCTTTTGGTCAGGACTCCTTTGTGTGTCGTGAAGAGGCTCCATCCAAGCTCAGTCCCCAGGCCAGGGGGCACACCTAGTCTAGGTGGTTAACTGGCCTGCCTGCAGTCCAGACCTTTCACCAGCTGAAAATATTTGGCACGTCTTGAAATGAAAAATATGACAAAGACGACCCAGGACTGTTGAGAAGTTAGAATCCTAGATCATGGAATGGGACAACATTGCTCTCCCAAAACTCCCTCAACTGGTCGTCTCAGTTCCTAGACGTTTTAGAGTGTTGTTAAAAGAGGGGATGCTACACCGTTGTAAATATGGTCCTGTTCCAACTTTTTTTTTGAGACATGCTGCCGTCAATTTCAAAATTCCTTTTTTTCCTTATAATGGTACATTTTCCCTGTTTAAACATTTGATACTTTTCTATTGTGTATAAAATATGGGTTTACGAGTTTTGCAAATGATTGCTTTTTGTATATGTGAATTTCACACAAAGTCCCAACTTTTTTGAAGTGTGTATTCAATTAAAACTATTATACAATGCTAAATGTTTAGTTGTAATTCATTAATTGCTGATAACATGATTATTTTATATTTATTTTTTATATATTTTATTAACATGATTATTTTATATTATGTGTTTCAGGATGTAAAAGCAAAATATTCAGAAACAAAAGGATCTACACCAAAGAAGCAGCATGCAGAAAAGTACAGATTTACTATATTTACTGATAGTCATGCCTAAATTATTCTGTATTGGGGCATACATGGAGGTGTTTTGTTAGTCAGTTGCAAAATATATGATCTATGAGATCATTTTAACTAGTGTGCACATAAAGCACAAATCACACAAAAAACCATAGTCAGTCCTCTGTGGTCACAGGCTGATCTTTACATTTTCTGTAGAGATTCGAATGTAAGTGCTGTAATGCTTTGAACTTGACTGGAAAACATATTGTGTGATTTTCTGAATTTTTCTTGTTAGTATGAATTGTGTTCCATTCACTGCCACACTAGACAGCGTCGCCCACAGACACCACCTCTGGGAAAATGGCAAAGAAATGAGAAAACCTTGCCCAATCATTTGTTTCCCCCCTAAAGTGGATGTCCAAAGTGTCTGTAATGTACCTTCCCATCCCACCACATACACTAAGACCCCTTTCACACTGAGGCGCTTTACAGGCGTTTTTGAGCTAAACATAGCGCCTCTAAACTGCCTCCTAATACACCCCAGTGTAAAAGCCTGAGTGCTTTTACACTGGGGCGGTGCGCTTGCAGGACATGAAAAAAAGTCCTGAAAGCAGCATTTTCGGGGTGGTGTATACACCGCTCCTCCACTGTCCCTGCCATTGAAATGAATGGCCGGCGCCTGCACACCGCTTCGGAAGCACCACGCACCCTAAGGGGTTAAAAGCGCCCCGATACTGCACGAATAGCCGAAGCGCTGCTATGTCAGTGGTTTTACAGCTACTGCCCGCCCCAGTGTGAAAGCACTCCTAAAGTGGTTGTAAATTCAGAAGGTTTTTTTTATCTTAATGCATTCTATGCATTAAGATAAAAAAAAACCTTCTGTGTGCAGCAGCCGCCCTCCAGCTCCCCTAGTTTTTACCTGAGCCCTGTCTTCCTCTAGAGATGTGCACGAGTTCCTCGGCCGTCGGGGACTCTCCCCCTGATTGGCTGATGCACAGCAGTGGCGCCATTTGCTCCTGCTGCTGTCATTCAAAGTCCGTTAGCCAATCAGGAGAGAGAGGGGCAGGGCAGAAACGTGTCTGAATGGTCACAGGGAGCTGTGAGTCAGCTTAGCTGCCCCCATAGCAAGCTGCTTGCTGTGGGGGCACTGGACGGGAGGGAGGGGCCAGGAGAGCCCAAGAGGGATCAGAGAAGAGGAGGATCTGGGCCGCCCTGTGCAAATCCACTGTACAGGGTGGGTTAGTATAACACGCTTGTTGTTTATATATATATATATATAAAAAAAAAAAAACGAGACTTTACAATCACTTTAACACTGCAGAAACCATTCATGTTTAGAGCCTTGGTGGCTGGCACTAATACCACTAATAAGGGTGGTTAGGTTATGGCCTGCATATTCTATAACCTTCTGTGGTATACAGTCACTTTAAAGTAGATCTGAAAACTAAAACCATTTTTTCTACCCTACAGTACAAGACACAGTCTCTTTAATCATTACGACTGGACTATATGCAGCTACCTTCAGTGGCAAAAAAGCATCTGTAGGGACATCCTCCTATATACCAGCTCCCACTCCCCGCTAGCCTCAGTTTTGTAGCAAGCAATAGAATGGGAGGGGCTATATGTGGGACGTCCTTGCAGCTTCTTAGTTTAACATTGTCCAATCACCTGAAGGTAGCTGCATATTACACAGAAGTAACAATTAAAGAGCATGTGTCCTGTGCTATACTCCAGAAAATTGATTTTACTAGTAAATCAATAACCCGTTTTATGACACGGTTAAAACTTTTGTTGGTTTTCCCTTTTTTTTTTTGTTTTGTCTGTGTCCTAATTTAGATTTCAAACACAGTGGGTAGGTAGTACAAAACATTTTATGCATTGCACGCCTTAAAGTGGTTGTAAGCCTCAGACATGAAAAATGAAAAAGCACATTATTCTATACTGTGTACTTGCCTCTTTCCAAAGCAGTGAGTGTGTTTTCTCTCTGCTGCCTGGTTCCCCTGTTATCGGTATGAGTCACTTCTGACAGATGTTCCCAACTCGAAAGACTTAAAAAGGTGACGGGGAGAGAGCTTCAGAACTTAGCCTTTGACTCATATTCACAGCTGTGCTTGTTCTCCATACTCTGAGGTTGGATGTTTCCTTTTCCATCCAGTCAGGGCTTACAGCTTTCCTCACTGAGATAGTCTCTGTGCAGACTGCTGCTAGAGTTGAAATCATTTGCGTTTTCTGATCTATAGAAAAAATGACTGCAGATAAACAGGTGCAACTTATGTAGGAGGATTTGTTTAATTCGTGTGCATCACCTAATGCTAGCCACTTCATTGGGTATATGTGAGGGTTTTTAACCACTTCATTACTGGGCACTTTTACCCCTTTCCTGCCCAGGCCAATTTTCAGCTTTCAGTGCTGTCGCACTTTGACAGTTGCGCAGTCATGCAACACTGTACCCATATGAAATCTTTATCATTTTATGATACAGATAGAGCTTTCTTTTGGAAGTATTAATTCACCACTGGATGTTTTATTTTTTGCTAAACGAAAAAAAAAAAAAAAGTCTGAAAATTTTTAAAATATTCTACTACTAATACTGCTGATGAGGCAGAAATGATAATGCAGACACTGATGATCAGTGCCCTGATTATCAGTGTAAACAGTGTGCTGACAGGCTTGCCAGTTATCGGCACTCCTTTCCTCACACAGTGACAGCGCGTGAGGAAAGGACAGGCAATAACCAGCAAGTCTGTTTACATGTGATCAGCTGTGATTGGACACAGCTGATCACGTGATAAAGGGCTGCTTTGATTAGGGGGCCCCACAGGGGGTGGGGTTCTGGGAAGACGTCTATGGACGCCCACCCAGAACTATAGTACCGTGCTGTAGCCATCTTTTGGCTGTACTGAAGTGATTAATGATGCTTAGCCATAAGACCTTTTTATTAATAACAATTAATGAGTGAAACATGACAATACCGTAAAAGGTTCTAAAACTTTTCTACTCTAACCAAAAATTGTTTTGGCTCTAGATACACTTTTTAAGTTGAAGTTGTGTTGTTGGTAGATATAAAAATGGAAGAGAGTGGTTATATAGGATAATAAGAATTGTTAAAGCTTTGTTTTTTCTGTGAAAGTGTTGCTCTTTTTGTAGATCTCTGAGTAAATTTGAATACCCAAATTCATCACAGTCCGGGACAGACATTGAGGTAAGAGTAGTCTTGGTTTTTCAGCAGGCTTTCTGTAAGTTTTAGCACTCCTGCAATGTGTTAAAAGTCCATCAGAAGCATTCTTGTAGAAGAGTAACAATACTTACCTGCTGTTCCTTAGATCTTCACCCGCCTGGGTGCTGTGGCTCTTCCCCGTGGCTGTTATATCACTGTGTCCTGTAGCAATATAGCAGCGTGTTTCTAGAACTACAGCACTTATTGGGGGGTTATGTGTTTGATCCTGAGTTTTTCAGCCAGTGTAGCTATTTAAAAGAGAGTGAAGATCCAAGGCATTAGACCTGGGAGAGTTTTATTTTTGTTTTTTAATAAAAATGTTTATACATGATACATCCATGACACAGGATTCACGTTGTGTTATAGGCTTCCTGAAAAGACAGCACAGCAAGAGTTGTTGGGAGAGGAAGGGGGTGGTGCCAGATTTGGTATCTGAGGGTTACCATCTGTTTTCCTTCTTTGCCCCTTCAAATTTTCGTTGTCACCCTACAGATTAGCAAACCTCCACTGAGGTCTTTTAGATATTCTAGATCATTGTTATAGCCTGATTCCTGTGAAATGACATCTTCAGGGGTTTTCATTTCAACTTGGATCTCAATTTCTAAATGTATTTATTTGACTACAGAAATCCTGCATGGAATCTACCAAATTTGTCATTGCATCCCTTCACCAGGGAGACTATCTGACTTCTATGTATATCACGGACACGTAACCTGCATGTGCCCATCTTTCCTACACTTTGCTGTGGGACCCCTACATGACCAGTCTGTGACCGTGTCTTTTGGCCTTTAATCTACATTTCGGGTGCTCGCCAAAGTGTTAGCGGAACTCTCCTGGCATTCCCATTGTGGGATACTTTGGCAAAGGAAACAGCTGGTACAGGTTTCTGTCCGAGAATGTGGCTTTGATTGTCTAGAAGTTAGAGGTTTAGGTGGTCCTTAAAACTTCAGTGTTGTTGCTGGAACTGGCTTATCATTTGGAGTATCTGGTCTAGTCTTTAAAACAGCTCCCTTTTGGGACTGTACAATAATATCTAAATTATGGGACCAGGCGCTGCAATATGTCCATAACCTCACAAGGACAGGACTACCTAAACTCCTTCTCCTACTTCTCTTCAGTTGTCATACAACGGCCACTATAACCTCAAAATGTGAAACACTTGTGATGTCCCCATGGTTCCACTTATCCCGCCTTGCTGCTTGTAGAATGGTATTAAAGGTATGGACAACCTCATCTGCCCCCACGCTTTGCATGATTAACAAGGACCTCACAGATCTGCTTTACAAAGATAAATTGGATGCAAAGTTACAAAATTACACCACTGCCAAACACTTCTTCTGGAGATGGTGATCTTTCATTGAACACATCCTTTCACGGCCTGAATTAGCAATGCTGAGGTCTTTCTTCTGTTATACAGACTGGTAATGCTGACCTCTCAAACTCTCTTGGTAAATTAAAAGTTCATTGACTGATCATCTTATTCAAAAGTGTCAGCAGTGCTATACTGTAGGTCAACTGTTTGGTTTTTAGTTTAGTTGCTTATGCTATATCTGGGGATATCCCCCCCCCCCCCCCCTTGAGTATGGCCATTTGCTTATATCAGGCAATGGTGGAATGTGGATAGCCTTTTTCTATCTTTTTCCCATTATTGTAATTTTATGTGCTTAAAGTCTAATCACGTTAGTTGTCAGGTTCAGTGACAGGATAAACACCCAAGCCTCTTGCAAAGCTAGGGATCTTTATCTATCTTTCTTTCTCCAAATATTAATGGACAAGTGCCATACAGTACTTGCTAAGGATTATTCATCTTGTATTGAATCCTCTATTTCAACTTATAAGACGGGTACAGTCTTTATTTTTGCTAGACTTTTGTTTAGATGTATTCCTGACACTGTCACTACTGGTGCATTGTTGATATGTACTCCTTTCTTGTCTCTTGACTTTCAATAAAATTTCAATATAATAAAATAACAAAAGAACAAAAACTCACAGCTCAGGTCAGAGAGTTTTACAGAAGAAACTAGACTTCATACGCTTTCCAGTCCCAACAGCTGCCCCACTCTCCACTTTTGCTTGAAAGTCCTGGGCCTTAAAGCATCCTTCAAAACTACATAATTTGCCCAGATTCACTTCAGATCTTTACAGCACAATGTTTTATCCTCATGGGACAAGTCAGTCTGGTCCCTGGACTGTCTGATTAGTGTGGCACCAGGGACCAGGTTGTTCCTGGCATGGTGGCTCAGAAATTGAGCTCTTAAATCAGCAAATTCTTTAATTCCCATATATATATATATATATATATATATATATATATATATATATTCTATAATATATATCCTCATGATGGATGCCAGGAGAAGACCTGGGCACCCCGTCACTGCAGAGAACTTGGTAATCAAAAGAATCTCATCTCCCAATCACCATCCTGAAACAGTGGTGATTTGACTGTCTTTGTAGCTTTTAACCATCCTGTTGGAAAGATTCTTATTCTGTCAGACAATGCCATGGTGGTGTCATCTTATGTACGGGTGAAATTAGAAGTCTCACTGTGTCAAGATGGGTACATTGAATGTGTAGACAATTGTGAAGGAAACTTTCAAAGTAGGCAGCGCCTTGACGCGGGAGTGGTCCCCACATCTGCAAGTATTCTAGGACCTGTGTTACAAGTGAGCAATGCCGTATGTGGACCTCCAGTCTTAAAGTTTTAACAAAGACTTGCTAGTTTTGTTTCCAAGTACAGAGCTCCTCTAGCAAAAGCAGATGGTGCTCTAGTGCCTCTTTGAGATCAGTACACCCTGATCTCTGCATTTCCTCCTGTGAAATATCTTCCTCGTCTGCTCTACAGCATTGAGTTGGAAAGTATTTCTGTGCTCCTCATTTCTCCAGACCAGACTGGGTGCATATGGTACGTCATTCTGGTAAGACTCCTGGCAGATGCTCTGTTGGATTGTCAGGATCTTCTGTCCTCACTGTTTTGCCATCCTACTTAATGCTTGCTGGCTTTAAAGCGGAAGTTTAGCTAAAAAAACATTTTTTTCTGTACCCCATAATGTGCAAGCTGCTGGATTCTTAAGAAACATTTACTGTAGGGCTGCCCTGTCCTCTTCCTGCTGCTAAACTTCTGGCACTGTGAGGGTTAACAGCTTCCAGTATATGGGTTTAGCTGCAGTAAAGATGATCTGAAGGGAACACTTCCCCTCCTGTCCTCTCCACCATTGAATAAAGTTCTTTCACTTATTTAACTGCCTGTAGCACGATCTGTGAATGACAGAATTCTCCCACGGTGAGAGAATTCCAGACTCTCTCCCATCTTACAGATCATAACACAGGCAGTGGAATCAGTGAACAAACATTTAAGCTGTTGAGAAAAAAATGTTTTTTAGATACATTTCAGCTGGGCTGTTGAAGCCTTCCTATTGGCTAGCAAGGCTGCTTCCTCAAGGTCTACCATCGGACATGGAATGCAAATTTCACTTGATGTAACTCTTGGGGGTTCTACTCTAGCTGTTTCTCCATGGAGCAAATCTTTTCCTTCCTGCAGCTGGACCAGCATTTGGCTCTTAGCACTTTCAAGTGCCAGGTTTTCTACCCAGTTTATCTTGTTTTAAAAGATCATTGGTCTTTCACTCCTTGATTTGAACCTTTGTACAAGCTGTCTTCTATGTAGTTCCCCCTTTTCATTCCCATGTGACTCTATGGGATCTGAATATTGTTCTCTGTGTGATTCTAAAACCAACAGCTAAACCGATTTGAGACATTCCTCTCTCTACTCTCACTCACAAGTTGGTGTTTCTTGTAACCATCACCTCTTTAAGGTGAGTGTCTGCACATGAAACTTTATTTGGCAAGGAATCCTTTTCTAGTTTTATATAAGGACAAGATAGCATTTGGATCAAGCATTTTCTTTTTGCCTAAGGTAGTTTCTGCCTTCCACCTCGACCAGTAAATTGTTCTATCCCTCTTAATTCAGGCTCTACTTCACAAAAGGAATTTTTCCCTCCATTGACTGGATGTTGTTCGGGCTGTGAGTGTTTCTTACTCAGCCTCTGCTTGGTCAGGAAGACTGACACACTTTTTGTTATCCTGAATCCTCCCCATAAGGGTACATCGGATTATCGTGTCACTACCGCTAGGGGGCCAGGCTGGCCATCAATCACACTTTGCAAAGCTACCACCTGGCCTTATGTTTTCTAAGATCTACCAGGTAGATATTCAGGCCTCATCTGATGCCAGCTTTGGACGTTGGGTGTTTCAGGTGGCTCTTTGAGCTGCAGGCAGTTTCCAATTTTGTGTTGCTTTTCCAACAGTCTACGAATTTCTGTGTCCCTTAAGAGAGGAGAAAGCAAAAGCATTTTCTTGGAGTCTATTGAGACGCACAGCTTTTACAGTCCTCCCTTCATGTTAATTTTCATACTACTTTGCTATACGAGGTGTGTCTATTTTTTTTTTTTCTTTCTTTTTTTTTTTTCACCTCTCAGAGACTGCCTCTCCTCTAACTTGTTCTCTTTTCCAATTTTCTCTCACCTTGTCTTTCGGGAAAAAGAGAAAACTGTCAGGTGATAGCTTTGTCTCATCATTGTGGTACTCTCTCTCTTGTGAGCTTTTTCATACTGTTAAATTTTTTCTTTATTTTTACCATAACAATATCACCATTTTCATATAAGAAAAAGAAAAAGTAAATGACAAACACCCCACCAGCCTGTCTCCAGAGGTTTTTTTTTTTAACTTTTCCTCTTCTTGCACCCACTCCCCCCCCCCCGCTTCCCCTTCCCCTTTTCCCTTCTTCTTTCTTTTATTTCATGGTTACTTCCTTCTTTCTTTCTCTCTTATATTTCTCCCATCTTCCCCATTTATTTTGATATTTATCTAGAGCATCTTCTTCTATAGAAATGGCTCTTTCCATTTCCCTCATCCACTCCACTTTATCTATCCATTCCTTCAGGGTCGGGGGCTCAAGGGTTTTCCACCTTCTCGGTATCAGGCTCTTTGCTGCATTCAAAAGTAACGGGACCAGCGTGTTTTTATACTCCCTTATTGACTCTCTTGTTGCGTGGAACATACATTCCCAGGCCTCTTTTTCTACTTGTTTTTTTGTTATTTCCTTTATTATCTCAATAATCTCCTTCCAGTAATTTGTTATTTTCAGGCAAGTCCACCATATGTGTGCAAAGGTGCCTATATTTCCACATCCTCTCCAACAGTTAGGGGATTCCTCCCTGTTTATCTTTCCCAGCCTTTGGGGGGTCCTATACCAACGTGCTATTAGTTTATAATTCATTTCATTTGTCCCT
Organism: Glandirana rugosa; assembly: GCA_018402905.1. NCBI lineage: Eukaryota > Metazoa > Chordata > Amphibia > Anura > Ranidae > Glandirana > Glandirana rugosa. The sequence goes on along the minus strand of BLSH010173708.1, from coordinate 112,547 downwards.
TGATCTCTTGCCGATGTACTTATTAGTTTCAAAATTTTCTCTATCTCTTTCCCTTCCGGCACTTTCCCCACTTCTTTCTCCCATTCCTTTATGTACCCTGGCATCTCAGGGTCAGCTTCTTGTGTCAAGATTTTATATATTTTTGAAATTCCCTTTTTTGTGCTTTGTGACAAGTGAAGTAGCTTCTCTATCTGTCTCATTTCCTCCCTCCCTCTCAAAAGTTGCGTCTGTGTCTGTGTGAAGTGCGCTATTTGTGTGTATCTCCATTTGTCTAGTGGTTTCCTCCCCCATTCTTTTATTATTTCTTCATATGTGAATATTCTATTCCCCACCATTACTTCTTTTAGGGTTAGATCTTCTTTTTTTGCCCACTGGCTAAAGTACATATACTCCTCCTTTCCCGGTCTAAAGAAATCCGTGTTTAGTAGTGGAATTAGTGGACTATTATTTTCCCATCCATATCTTTTATTTATTGTGTCCCATACCTTTAATGTGTTCTTTGTGATATTATTTGTGTTACTAGTTAGCTTTCTAAATTTTTTGGGTATCCATATTATTTTCCCTAGATCTGCCTTACTTTGTGTTTTCTCAATGTTTACCCATCTTTTATCTCCCTTATTATGAATCCACTCTATATACCTATGGGTTTT
>BLSH010173708.1:77025-100740 GCA_018402905.1 Glandirana rugosa | reverse complement strand
ACTTATACTAATATTCATTATAGGTCCGAGTGTTTCACATCATCGCGACCTGTCACCTACTATCTCCTGTGAACACAAATGGGAAAACGACGGTGGCGACGGGGCTGATAGTAACAGAAAGGAAAGGGTTCATTTCCAGATACTCTCGAGCGGAACGACCTTGCTAATATGTCACGAAAAAGTAACTTAAGTCACCGAAATTTCGAACTCTAACATTTCATCATCGCGACCTGTCACCTACTATATCTACTGTGAACCCAAATGGGAAAACGACGGCGACGTTTACAATTTCAAGCTTTTAAGCCACTAAATTCAATGGAAAAGCACTGTATAATCGTTCCAGCAAGGCGAGCTCTCATAGACCTTTACTTGGGAAAGGAAAGGCAATGATAGTCAAGGCAGCGGCGGCAGCAAAAGGGTAAACCCAAGTGTCATCTATATCATCCACTGTCCAGCGCTACTACTTTACAATCTCAAGCTTTAAAGCCACTGAATTCAATGAAAAAGCACTGTATAATCGTTCCAGCAAGGCGAGCTCTCATAGACCTTTACTTGGGAAAGGAAAGACAATGATAGTCGGGGCAGCGGTGGCAGCAAAAGGGTAAACACAAGTGTCCTCTATCATCCACTGTCCAGCGCTACTACACTTTGTGAGCCTGGATATTACTTATAATCATATTCATATACAATCATTCATCTTTAAGTTCTTTTATATCTACCACTCCGCTGCTCCACCGCTCAGTGTTTCCTTTCTTTTCCTTTCCCTCTGAATAGTGTATGTTTTCTTGCAAGCTTATTCAGAGACTCGTTGGGGGGGGTCCTGGGATCTCTCTCCCCCACGCCGCTGGAGCCGACAACCTGCTCCGTGCTTCCTTCCTTCCGGGCTCTCCTACGTATCAGAGGAGGGAGTCCTCCCGGAGCTCCTCTCCCTCTCAGCTTGCCCTCCGCTGCGTCTCTGGAGCCGTGATGCCTCTCCGCTTCGGCACCGACACCCTCCACACTGGCCCGCCTCTCACCGGCGGCTTCCAGTGCAGGTTCGTTTGGACACGAGGCTTCCCGACATGCTACCTCTTGGCGTAGGGGAGTGGGAGCCGAGCTGTCCCTGGGGCGGCGTTTCCCTTGGCTCTACACTCCTCCCATTCCCGCCCACGAGGTGTGTCTATTAAGTAACAAGACTAATTTAAATAATTCACCTTGATATATATGTATTACAAATGTAATGCTTGTCCGCTTCAATATATTCCTCATTTGCACTAATACATTGCTGCAGTCTTGTTTTCCACTGGTCTAAGGCATGGAGAAAATCAATTTCTGTCACCTGTTTCAACACATCCGCCGTTTTCTGCTTTACAGCATCAAATGACTCAAAACGTGTCCCTTTAAGCACTGATTTAACTTTTTGGAAAAGATAAAAGTCGCATGGTGCTAAATCAGGCGAATTTGGAGGATGTTCAAGTGTAGTAATGTGCTTGTTGGTCAAAAACTGCTTCACAGAAAGTGCTCCCGGTGAATAATTAAACCTTTTTCCCACTTTCAAACTTAGCATTTTTTTGGCACACTACAGAACACAACTAAACTAAACGGCGACTCACAATCCACTGAACGTCATAGTGTTGCTGCTTGTCAGGTTCAAACATGTTCAAGGTCACCACACATGCAGTTATAAACAGTTCTGACTACTTTGTTTACTAGGTGGGATCACAGTCTCGTATAACTGAGACATGATGGTTGTAGGCAAGAGTTATCCTTTGCTGGTCAACCTTTCTCCTAATTCAGTAATCCTGTGTTCTTCAATAACTCCAAAAAAACTGTTTTAGGCTAGGTTCACACTATCCAACAATAAAACAGTCCGAATTTGATCCTACTTTTCTCTGCGATTTACGGTCCTACATTGGTCTGATTTTTGTGAACAGGGATCCGACTTTGATCCCAACAATACTAGGCACCTTGTGCTCTGGGGATCTTGAAGGGGAACTCTGCGCCAAATAAAAAAAAAAAAAGAACTGCATGGTGTCCCCCTCCAAGGGCATACCAGGCCCTCGATCTGGTATGGATTTTAAAGGGAACCCCCATGTAAAAATGGCATAGGATCCCCCTCAAAATTCATATCAGACCCTTATCCGAGCATGCAGGCCAGGAAAGCAGGTGGGGACGAGCGAGTCCTCTCCTGGGCCGTACCAGGCTGCATGCCCCGCAAAAGAGCAGAAGACGCCGGAGAGGGGAGTAGAAATCAGAGGAAGAAGATGCCGGATTTGATTTAATAAAATACTTTAAAAACGTGTAGTGTGTTTTTTTTTGGGTTTTTTTTACACTTTGTTTTAGGTGAATGGGTAGGGGTACAATGTACCCCACACTCATTCACATAGGGTAGGGGGCTGGAATCTGGGGGACCCCTTGTTAAAGGGGCTTCCAGATTCTGATAAGCCCCCTGCCTGCAGACCCCGACAACCACCGGTAAGGGTTGTCGGGAAGAAGCCCTTGTCCTCATCATCATGGGGACAAGGTGCTTTGGGGTGGGGGGCCCAGAGCCCCCCTGCCCCAAAGCACCCCTACTCCCCATGTTGAGGGTATGTGGCCAGGTAGAGGGGCGGGGGGCGCTCCATCGTCCCCACTCTGTTTCCTGGCCTGCCAGGCTGCGTGCTCGGATAAGGGTCTGGTATGGATTTTGGGGGGAACCCTACGCCGGTTTTTTTGGTGTGGGGTTCCTCTTAAAATCCATACCAGTCCGAAGGGTCTGGTATGCTCTTGGAGGGAGACCCCATGCCGGGTTTTTTTTGGAGTTCCCCTTCAAGATCCTCAGAGCACAAGTCGCATGCCAAAGTCGGATCAGTTAAGAAAATGATCCGACTTTGATCCAACTTCAATGTTTTTCAGTGGGCTGAAGTAGGATCAAAGTCGGGCAAAAGTAGTACAGGAACCTTTTTCAAAGTCGGTCCGACTTGTGTCGGACCAGTTAAGACGGCTCTCATAGGGAATCATTGATTTTGTGATGTAATGCGACTTGTACTCCTAATGTCGTTCAGATTCTCAGACTGGTGTGAACCTAGTCTTACAGTGGGTACAAAAATCTTTTTTTTTTTTTTTTCTTTTTACTAAAATAACCAATTACATTTTAAATGTAAGCAGTAACAATGATATATTCTTATTTCAGCTGGTAATGGGGACAGTTGAAAGCCCAGAGTCTTCTACTAAAAGGTATTAGTAATGGTTTATTTAAGGTTTAGTTAGTATTTGGGTGCACAATTAGCTTGTACTGACATTCAGAAATTACCAAAGCTTACCAGTCTCTTAGATGCGTAGGCTGCATGTCTTCTCACTTCTCAGGGTTATTTTATTTTCTCCTGGTGATCCTGCCAGTAACACACCTCCTTAGGGTGACAATACTCGCTCACTGTACTGCATCTGTGAACAGCAGCATTGTCACCCTAGGACAGTAGTATTTTAAGGCTACAGAAGCCCCCGATATCTCTATGTAGTATAATAGTTCTGTAGATCTCAGAGAAAGCTGGAAAAGAAGCCAGCTTCTCATATATTTGCTCCATTTTGGTTGCTATTATACCAGTAAAAGCATTTGGTTATTTTTTTTAAGAAGTTGAATAATACCTCTTGAACCTGCCATTAATCCAATGGGCTAAAACTTTCTGTGCAACAGAACAGACGCAGAGAGCACAGAAAGTGTTAGTCCATTGGATTAATGGTAGGATCAAGAGGTATTGTTCCACTTATTGAAAAGATTTAACCAAATGTCTCAATGGGGGCATAGAGGCCAAAAGTGAGCAAACAAGAGAAGTTAAATGTTGAGGTTTACATACACTTTAGTGGTAGTAAACTTGGTCATGTTTAAAAAAAAACAAAAAAAAAACTGCCATGTAAAAGCATAATGTGCTAGTATGCATCCCATACTAGCACATTACAAAAAACTTACCTTAGCATGAAGCCCTCCAGTGGCGCGCTGTCACTGCTGATGGGGCTCCCAACTTCAACTGGTCTTCATTCCAGATTTGCGTGCTCTGTCTGCCTGATTGGCCAAGCCGCGATTGTATCACTCCCGTGCATGTGTGCGGAGGTCACAGGCAGGGCACGGGTATGCCGTTCATTCAGATCACTTGCACTGGTGACGTCACCAGTTGCATGCTGTGTGAATATCTCTTTAACACTGCAAGTTTAGGAGATATTCACTGTAACTACAGGTAAGCTTTATTATAGGCTTAGAAGTCCAAAAAAGAAGTTTACTACCACTTTAAGACAGGATGTGTTGGGGTGTTACCAGTGTGAGTGAACAAGCTCATTAATATAAAAACCATCTAGTTATGGTTATGCAGTTCTGCCCTCACATATTGCATTATGCTGTAAATGTACACAGTTTGGTATTGACAAAGGCAATTTTAGAGTTGGCAAAGTTTTGCTGAAACACCATTATTATTTTAACTACATCTTGTTTTATTGGTATTTGCTGAAGTCCTTTACACACTCTTTACACATGAAGCACCCAGTTTCAGCTTTGCTGGTGACACTTTGGGAAGGCACAAGCCATGTAGTGGTGGAACACAATCATATCTAACATTTTGGCAGTGGTTATTGCCACACCCAAATTTTCCAGCTTAAAGAGTAACTCCACTTTTGTTGAGAGTAAAACATTCCCGTCTGGGTGATCAGTGTACATTGCAAGGGTTTTAACAAACTTTGTTGCAGAGTCCTGTTTCTGCGCTGAATAGTGAATCTGAATGAGAGGGACTTTTTATTATCAATCAGCTGGTGCACTTGCGGTGTTCTAATGAGGAAATTGCAGGATCTGATCCTTTTAGAAGTGATTAACCCCTTTTGTTGCAGAAGATCCCTAAAATCTGGGTTGGATCTTTTGACGGAGTTCTGGGAAAATCGTTGAGCCAATCACATAAGCAGGGATTGACATTTCCGGGGTTGTTATATATACCAATGGTGTACAGAATGCCTCCAGGTTGCCATATGGCATTGAATTTTACAGAAACTTACAGCGTTGCAGGTTGAAAAGGAAAGGTCCTTTTTAATAACATTCTGTTACAATATGGTTTGTGCATCAATTGTATATGCAATATTGTTTTATTTGCTATTTTTTCCCCACAAAAGTGCTTTCCCTTTAAACCATTATTTTGCTTTTTCTGGTGAAAGAGTAAATTACACACCACATTCATAGTTAACCTTACACAAGTCTACTTATGTCTTTTTGGGGAAAAAATGTAAAAAAATTAAATGATTTGCAATTTGGCACAATGGATAGGTATACCTTTTGAAAGCTGGCGTTTTCATATGGCTTAGCCCTGTGCCCCTTGTGACTTTGGAGCCTGCTCATGAGTTACTCAGGCATTGAGCATAATCATGTGGGGTGACCTAGTTGCACAAATTCTTAGTTTGCTGCTGGTTATGGCAACTTGCATGGTACCGTGTTATTTTCACAGACGAAAATATTTTCATCATAGTTTTCGTGCACAGGGCAGGGTGCAGCATAATTTGGGGATGGGGAGGTGTCCTGCAAGTGGGGATTGTGCCAAACGTGGGTATCAGATCCCTGCCCTCTTCACTAACTGGTGACAGAGGAACCCCCCCCGATCTCACACTGCGCTTGTCACTAACAATACCACTCTCAGCTGCTTCCAGCACAAAGATTTTTCAGCTTGCAGGACCACGGTCTAAGTGCCAGCCGCCTGAGAGTGATTGATACTTGCTAATTCAAGCAATTAACCCTTTCACTGCCACAACCTCATCTTTTGGGACCAAGCAAGAGGACCTTGAGGTTTTAGCAATACCACTTGTGATTTTAGAATAATCACCTGTAACACACGCTGTCACCACAGACAGGAATATTCAGATGATTTATCCTAAACAGTAGCACTCTTCAAAGGAACAGCTTCATTATAGCTTACATTAAGAGCTTTAGGGACAAGATTTAACACTTTTCAGAATATGGTTAAATAATTAAAAGGTCAAAATTGGTGCAGATAAAATATTTACAGAAAAATGGTGTTACAAAGCAATTAGAGACATAATATACTAAAGCAAAGAGATAAGGCAGAATTGAAGGGGAGAGAGATACTTGCAGTTAAATGTCCATGATTGATCAGAGATTAGTCGATGAGTCCACAGGTTCTCAGATGGTTGTTTTTTGATGGTAAAGTGAGAACTGAGCACTGTTCGGTCTATTCCCCTTTTCTCTGGAAGCAAAGGGGTGGGGTTATATGCTCCTGACCACTCACATGGGTAAGGAGGGCCCGTGGGCTGTCTGAGGCAGACAATGCATCATGACCCTCCCGTACACAGTTTTTCATATCAATGTTCATATCTTCCCACGTGTACTAGGTGCATTCCTAAAACTGAGACATTATGGCTCAGCATTGAATTCCATGTCCAAGGACAACAAGCACAGCATACCTGGGATGTGCATGTCACCCAGGAGGCATCTGACAGTGATCTTCCCCCTGGCACGTCTGAATCTGGTCATGTTTGAATTTGATTCGTTCAATATGAATTTCCGCATTCAAATATGTATTTTTTATTAAGATTTCGTGTTCCTATCTGGACTTATGAAACAAGGGTACATTTCTAAACTTAAAATTGATTAAGGGTCTCTAAGAAAGTCACATTTGCCTGAATTCCTCTCTTTTATGACACTCATTATCCTAGCATCCTGTGTAATCTCTTAATGGATCTGGTTTATTTGTTTATGATCAAGCTTGGCAAAACTCATCCAGACCTTTTCGGGCCTTGTACAGTGACCCAGGAATTCCTAACCTGACAGGAGGGGGGACAAGGAGTGAGGTGTTTGTCCTAAGTTAGAATTGTCATGGCTGACCCTGAACAAAATGGTTGCAAGTGGTGTGTCCCGCACATGATATTGTCACAGGGATGGGGAAGTAAATGGGAGTGAGGGAGTGCACAGGGCAGGGTGCAGTATACTTTGGGGATGGGGAGTTGACCTGCATGTGGGGATGGGGAAGTAAATGGGAGTAAGGAAGTGCACAGGGCAGGGTGCAGTATACTTTAGGGATGAGGAGGTGACCTGCAAGTGGGGATGGGGAAGGAAATGGGAGTGCACAGGGCAGGGTGCATTATACTTTGGGGAGGTGACCTGTAAGTGGGGATGGGGAAGGAAATGGGAGTAAGGGAGTGCACAGAGCAGGGTGCAGTATACTTTTGGGATGGGGAAGGTGACCTGCAAGTGGGAACGGGGACGTAAATGGGAGTGAGGGAGTACACAGGGCAAAACTGGATGGTCTGGGGAGGGTTTCACATCTAGACACGAATCAGACGGAGGATTTCTGTGGTTTGCAGGGTATTATTCCAGAACTCCCAGACAGCAGGCAGGCAGAGGGAGCCTGCGTCCCTCAGCCAATACAGTTTGCCGATAGTCAGGGGGCTGGGGCTTTAACAGACAGGTGGATCTCCAAGGAAAGAGGAGGTTCAGGTGGGTACCGGAGATTTTATTCGACTAAAATACAATCAAAACTAAAACAATTCAGATGACTAAAATATGTCTAAAACTAAAATGGTATTGCATTCAAAGGACTGACTAAAACTATATCAAATTTTGTCAAAATTACCAGTGTCGTGCTAGGCCCCCCTGGCGGGACATTGGCATACAAGGAGAGATTTTTAAAAGGGCTGTCATTTTGATCACCTTGACAAACCTTGCAACACCTGTGGACAGGACAGTGGGAAATACATTAATCTCATTTGGCTTTCTCTGTGATAGTGTGCTTGAACGCTTGTTTTGGAATTGATCATTTCCATTCTTTCTTTTTTGTTTAGAAGGCCAGCGGTCCTCACACCCTCAAGGCCAATAACGAGAGCATCGCTCACTGACCAAAAAAAGGTAGGTTTCGTTAATTAGACCTACATGTACTGATTAGCTTGGAATAGCTTCAGAATTAACCAGGTTGTATGATTTACAATTTTAGAAAATTTAAAGATGAGGATAGTCTAAATTGAAAGAAAATCAAACCAGTCTTGGTTATACCTATTGAAAATGATATATTTCACGTTCATTTGTTTAATAATATTGTGTTGCATAGTTTAGTTTAATAAACTCTGAAAATACTTGCATTTATGTATTATTTCTCTGCTTATCATGGTGTTCTCTGTCAATTACCTTGCAGCAGTGAATTAGAATGCTTAGAAAGTGGCACAGCCCTGTCCTGTGTAAGGAAACCTATGATCCACATTGAAGGATCATAGGATATTCCTCACAGATAAGTAAGAAAAAAAACACACAGGCTTTTCTCTCGTGTTTGCATTACATTGTTGTACTGAAGCAGCTGATAGGGGAGATCAGCCAGCTCCTCGGCTCTGCAGCCAGCAGTGCCGGTTACTTTCTCCCTAGCCTCCAAAGCCATTAGGTTACCTATACACACCCCTCCCACCCAGCTGACATTGCAACCCAGCCACCTCCACTCCCAGATCACAGAAAAAAAAATGGCCTGGTCACTTCTCAACCCCCCCCCCCCCCATATGCCATCCAGATGACATCCCTTCACACCCGTTGTCCAACTTAAAGTGTTACTAAACTCACAACTGTAAAATCAGTCTGTATATGCAGTAAAGCATGCTTGTTATACTCACTGTGGAACCTGAGGGTTTAACCCCCTGCATTGTGTAAAAAGGCTGTTTGATCCTGTGTGCACAGATCCTCTTCTTCTACCACTGACTCCCAAAACATGTCTGGATAAGACAGAGTTACTCCACATGCTCAGTTTGGTGTGTATTGCTAGAGATTTTTTTTTTTTGCATGTGATCAGCACAGGGCCAATCATCACTGTCAAGACAGAGGGTCAGGGGTCTTGATAGGACAGTCAGAGGAGAATGAAAACTCCTACAAGCTTTAACCAGGCACTGATAGAAGTCACAAGACTGCTATAACTGATATTGATCATGGCCACATGATCGCAGGGAGCCACTGTGTTATCAGTATAGATGAGCATATTTATGACATAACACAGACACAGGGGCACTTCTTGTTTTAATATAGAGGGGATGGGAGCATTTAATGTTAACTATGAGAGCCGGGGGTGGGGGTGATGCTGACGCAAGCTTACACTCACGGAGGAGAGGAAGGGAGGGAGAAACACAGGAGACAGGCTGCGGATGATCGAGGCACGTATTTGCTCAGGTGTCAGGGCTCAGCAGCCCTGATATATCAGAGTCGGCCTACAGAGGGAAGGTAGAAACTGTCAGGATCAGACAGGTGATACAGGGGGCCAAATGACACAGCACTAGCACTGTGCTGTATAACATGCTTTAAGGGAACAGGATCTGTTTTTCTTTTTTTTTTTTTTTATTGGTTTAACAAACGCTTTAAGGCTGGGTTCACACATGTGCGATGCGGGAACCAGCGCGATTCCTATGCGAGTTCCCACATCGCATGTCTCTCGCAGGCAGTTCATACTGCTCTCTGCGAACCGCTGCGGGTGTCAATACAAAGTTAATCACACCCCCAGATCAGATCGCAGTGCGAACTGTGAAGTGGTGCAGGAATCCAGTACAAACCATTTTGGTCCGAATGCGATGCAAATTCAGCCATACAATCTGTATGGCTGAATTTGCATCACAGAGACATGGCATGTGATCTGCACAGCAAATGTGGTGCCAATCACATCACATGCAATGTCTGACATCGCAATAGTGTGAACCCAGCCTAAAAGCATGGCCAAAGCTTTTTTTGGCCATACTTCTCCTCTGGGTCACAGGAGTTCACTTATTTCTGCACTCCTGTGACTCATATTCAGGCTAAAGACTGCTGTCAACTGACATCACAGAGCCAGCTCAGGCTCTGGAAGGATCCCGACTTTAACCACTTCTCGCTGGCAGGGCGTATATGGACATCCTCCCATTTCATTGGTTATACCAGGAGGATGCCTGCACCTACAGGCATCATCCCAGTATCAATCTTTTCAGCCGGCAATTCCCTATTCCCGGCCGTCCGCCTGCCCGCCCGCTATGCTTCCGCTCGCCTGCCATTCATGCATGGACCGCTCCGTCGCTTGCCATGCAGCCGCCGCCATTTTAGCGCCGTCGGCTGCCATTTTTCCGGAGCCGCGACCACCGACATTTTGCCGCGGACGTGCCCATTTTGGAGGTGTTTGGCCTCTAGTGGTTGTCGGCGGCCATTTTTGGTTGGTCTCCCTGTATGGGAGATTTCAATGTGCTTTTGGCGCCATTCCTTCCGGGAATGCAGCGGCAGCAAGGCTAGCAGCATCAGCAGCTCGGGCAGCGGCACATCCGGGGCATTGGCAGACAGTGGCAGCCTCTCTGGGCACACAGTGGCACAGAGTTCGGCAAGTATTGCTGGCTTTTCTCCCTGGGGTGTAAGGGTGGCGGTGCTGGGTCCTACTGGGCAAATCCTGAGGCCTTGCGGGGGGTGGCACTGAAGGGGTGATGGCTGGTAGGCCTCACAAGTGTCCTGGCGGTGGCGCAATGGCGGCTGACCCCACAGTTTCTTCTCCGGGGGGTCCGCAGAAGCACAGGCCCTGCTGGGACCTCTGGTTCCCGTAGATCAGTTAACCTCCATTCTGAAGGAGTTTTTCGCCCGTGGGGAATCAGATCGGTATGGGGGGCCCCTAAAAAGCGTCCCCCTCCCCCGCAATCCTCTGAGGAGGACTCAGAACCGGAAGGGGGCTCTGGGGTCATGGGGACCGTGGAGCTCTCAGACGGAGAGCTGGAGCCCTCGGATGGGGAGGAGGACCAGGGGGCCTCGGTGGCACGTGAAAAGGCGCTAGTGGGCACCCTGGTCGAGGCTGTTCGCAGTTCTCTGCACCTGGATCAGGCTGGAGAGGCACAGGCGTCTGCCGATACATTTGGGTCCAAGAAGCCCTCTCGTGCTCCTAAGGTTTTTCCCTACCTCCAGTATTTTGACCAGTATGTGTATAAGGAATGGAAGCGTCCGCTGAATTCCTTTACCCTGCCAAAACGCTTTAATGTGCACTATCCCTTTGAGGAAAGCCTGTTACAGAAATGGGTCTCCCCCGCGGTGGACCCGCCTAAACAAGGCGACAACTATTCGCCTGAAGGGGTCTCCCTCTTTTAGGGATCCGGCCGATAGGCGGACAGAAGCAGTGTCTAAGGCACTCTTTTTGGTGGCGGGAGCAGCCATGCGACCGGCCTTGGCGTCTGTCATGGTAGCTCAATCGCTTACGGAGTGTGAGCTTGAGTGGAGTGAGGCATGGGGCAGCGTAGATACGCCTGAGTCTGTGCAGCGAGCAGAATACCTGGGCTCCGTTATTTTTGTGACGCAGCCCTGGACTTGATACCGATGTTGTCAAAAATGTCGGTTTTTGCAATCATATCAGGGACTGCTGTGGCTGCAACGCTGGTCGGGTGACCACGCGTCCAAAAAAGGCCTCACGGATCTTCCCTTTCAAGGTGGCCGGCTATTTGGGCCCCAATTGGACAAAATCATTAAGGATTTCACTGGGGGGAAGAGTATGTTTCTTCCTGAACCCAAGTGGCAGGGACCTCAGCCCTCAGGGCAGAAACGTTTTTTTCGTACGCCCGGGCCGGCAAGTCTGCCTAGGGCTCTGGTAAGCGTCCCTGGCAACGCAACCGAAAAGACGGAGGATAAGTCCTCCTCCGCATGATGGGTTGCCCCCACCCGATTCTCGGGTGGGGGGCCAACTTCTGGGGTTTGCGGCCCGATGGACCGCCCGCATCTCCGACCGATGGGTGCGGGAGGTGGTCTCCTCGGGGTACAAGATAGAGTTCAGCACCCGAACAGGTTCTTCCTGTCCAATTTAAGGCTCCCTCCGGAGCGTCGGCTAGTTCTGCTAGAGGCTGTGCAGTCGATGTCAAAACGGGGGGTGATTGTGCCAGTCCGTCCGGCGGAGACATTCCGCGGCTTCTATTCAAACCTCTTTGTGGTACCAAAGAAGGGAGGGGAAGGGGGGGCCAGGCCAGTTCTGGACTTGAAGGTGCTCAATCACTTTGTGAAGAAGCGCAAATTCAGGATGGAATTCAGGATGGAATCAGCCGCCCTGCACCAAGGGGATTGGCTGGCGTCCCTGGACATCAAGGACGCATATTTACACGTCCCCATCTTTGTCGGGCACCAGCGTTTCCTGCGCCTTGCTGTAGGGGAACTTCATTACCAGTTTGTGGCTCTCCCCTTCGGCCTGGCCTCGGCTCCGTGGGTGTTCACCAAGTTACTGGCCCCGGTGCTTGCTCTGCTTCGACAGAGGGGCATTGCTGTAGTAGCCTACCTGTACAATCTCCTCCTGCGTGCGGAGTCCGCAGGCTCTGGCAGACAATGTGACTGTCACACTGACCACACTGAGGGACTTCGGTTGGCTGATCAACCTACAGAAGTCGACATTGACCCCGTCCTGTCGCCTCGACTATCTGGGTCTGACATTAGACACGGTGCAGGCGAAGGTGTTTCTACCTCCGGACAAGTTGCTGGCACTGCGAGTAGCGGTGCGGTCCCTGCTGTCACGACGGTGGTCCTCCTTACGTTTTTGCATGCGGGTGTTGAGACACATGGCCTCGTCCTTCGAGGCGATACCGTACGCCCAGAGTCACACCCGGCTCCTGCAGCGAGCGATACTACTGCAGTGGGACAGGTCCCCTTCGTCTCTAGACCATCTGATCCAGCTGGATCATCTGACCAGGGGGTCGTTGACTTGGTGGCTTCAGGCCCCGGCATTGACCCTGGGTAAGTCGTTTCTTCCTCAAAATTGGTCGATAGTCACGACGAATGGCAGTCTCTCGGGCTGGGTGGGGGGGGGGGAATCCTGGGGAACCTGTTGGCTCAGGGCCGTTGGTCGATGCAGGAGTCTCGTCTTCCAATCAATGTGTTGGAGCTGAGGGCGATCAAGCTTTGTCTCCTCCGCTGGTCGGAGAGGCTGCGCGGCCTCCCAGTTCGGGTTCAGTCGGACAACGCCACGCCTGTGGCGTACGTGAACCATCAGGGCGGAACAAGAAGCTCGGCAGCAGAGGCAGCCCACATCCTAAGGTGGGCAGAGCTGCATGTACCAGCAATCTCCGCCATCTACATTCTGGGCATAGAAAATTGGAAGGCGGACTTCCTAAGTCGCCAAAAGCTGGACCAGGGGGAGTGGTCCCTGCATCCAGAGGTCTTTCACCAGCTTTGCGAAAGGTGGGGCACGCCAGATGTGGATCTCCTGGTGTCCAGATTCAATCACAAGGTGAAGTGTGAACTTCTGTACGCCTTTCCTCCTCTCAAGCTCCTACCGCGGTTACTGCGCAGGATAGAAGTGGAGGGAATCCCGACAATCCTGGTGGCCCCGGTTTGGCCTCGGCGCCCTTGGTACCCCGATGTGGTGCGGATGGTAACAGACGTTCCCTGGAGACTCCCGCTTCGCGAAGATCTACTGTCGCAGGGCCCCATCTTGCACCCTGCTTTACCGTCGCTGGCTTTGACGGCATGGCTATTGAGTCCCAGGTGTTGAGGGACAGGGGGGTCTCTGAGTCAGTGATCCCCACTATGCTTAAGGCGCGCATGATTTATCATCGCACCTGGAAGGCCTACTTTGCCTGGTGCGAGTCGGGGGATTGGAATCCCCATTCCTTTGCAGTTGCCCAGGTGCTGGCCTGCCTTCAACAAGGCCTGGACCAAAAGTTGGCTTTGAGCACCCTCAAGGGCCAGATCCTCCGCTCTGGCCATCCTCTTTCAGCATCCTTTAGCGATGCATTATTTGATCCGTACATTCGTACAGGGTGTACGTCATGTGGCTCCTCAGGTACAGTCGCCATTGGCACCGTGGGATATGAACTTGGTACTTTCTGTACTGCAGAAACTGCCTTATGAGAAGATCAGTGATATTCCCTTACAATTGCTGTCTCAGAAGGTCGCCTTCTTGGTGGCTATCACATCCGCTAGGCGGGTGTCTGAATTGGCAGCTTTGTCGTGTAGGTCCCCTTATTTTGTCCTACATAAGGATAAGGCGGTGCTGCGTCCGTCCCCTTCGTTCCTTCCAAAGGTAGTCTCCTCTTTTCACATTAATGAGGACATTGTCCTCCCTTCTCTGTGTCCGCACCTGTCTCGCCCTAAGGAGATTGCTCTGCATTCCTTGGACGTGGTGAGAGCATTGCGGGTGTATTTGGCAGCTACAGCTCCTTTCAGGAAGTCGGATGTGTTGTTAGTGCTGACAGATGGGCCGCGCAAAGGGTTGGCGGCTTCTTCGGCCACTGTTTCACATTGGATCAGACAGACCGTGACCCATGCGTATACTGTTCGGAGACAAGTACCCCCTTTTCCGGTCACTGCTCATTCCACCAGGGCGATTAGCACTTCCTGGGCATTTAGACACCAAGCATTGGTGTCTCAGGTGTGCAAGGCGGCTACTTGGGCCTCGGTGCACACTTTTGTTAAGTTTTACAAAGTTGATGTGTTAGCATCCATGGATGCTGCTTTTGGCCGCAAAGTTTTACAGGCGGCAGTGTAGGCACGGCTGGCGCCTCCCAGGATTTTCTGTGGATACAGTTGTTATTGTTTGCCCACCCCTCTGTTTGACACTGCTTTGGGATGTCCCCACGTGTCATGGTACGGTAAGTTCTCAATAAAATCCTGTTTTTTTTTTTTTTTTTAATATCCCACGCTTCTCCTTTTATGTTCATAATTTAGGCATAGGGTTGATTAACACCCTTACCGTTGAACTGTCAAATGTTTATTGAATTAACTTGTGGATAAACCCTTTTAAAAGCAAGGGACTCTTGTTACATACACCACAGTAAGTTCCCAGAATTGTGAGCATTTTTTTAATCTGTGAATTTGATTCAAAATTTTAAACCGAACATATGTTTACGTTAAAGTAAAACTGTGGTCAGGATATGGACAAGCAGTAAATAATTTTTCCAACAAGCGCTCACTTCTGTACCTGCAATCACTATGGAATTTTTTCATTCTCAAAGTTTGCAGCAGCAGTGGTTCTAAAGGCTCACAGTTTTTTTTTACCTTAATGCATTGTATGCATAAAGAGAAATAAACCTTCTCTGTGCAATAACCTCCCCTAATACTTGTCTGAGCCTGATCTTCCTCAGCTCTCCGGGGATTCTGTTTCCCCACTGGTTGAGACAGCAGGGGGAGCCATTGGCCAATCACAGCCAGTGAGTAGACAGAGAGGGGTGGGACTGAACCATGGCTTTGTGTGTGAATGGACACAGAGTAGTGGCTCGGGAGCAGGCCTGCTCCAATGCTTCCATAACATGCTGCTTGCTCTGAGGGCACTCGGCAGCAGGGAGGGGTCAGGAGCGCCTTGGGGGAAGAGGAGGATCAGGGCTGCTCTGTGCAAAATTATTGCACAGAGCAGGTAAGTGTAACATGTTTATTATTTTATTGTAAAAAAAAATCCAAAGCTTTAATATCACTTTAAAGTAATTGTAAAGTCCTTGTTTTTTTGTTTTTTGTTTTTTTTTCCAATAAAAATAACAAACCTGTTACACTTATCTGCCCTGTGCAGTTGGTTTTACACAGAGCAACCTGGATCCTCCTCTTCGGCCCTCCTGGCCCCTCCCTCCCTTTGAATGCCCCCACAGCAAACAGCTTGCTATAGGGCACCCGAGCCGAGCTGCAGCTCCATGTATCCATTCAGACATGGAGCTGCGGTTCGGCCCGCCTCCTCTCTCTCCTCATTGGCTAACTGACTTTGATTGACCGCAGCGGGAGCCAATGGTGCCGCTTCTGTGTCTCAGGCAATAAGGAGGGGAGTCATAGCAGTCGTGGACATTGCTGAATAGAGATGGGGCTCGGGTAAGTATGAGCGGGGCTGCTGCAAACAGAAGGCTTTTTATCTTAAGAAGCCTTCTGCCTTTACAACTCCTTTAAGCTTCAGGTACACATAGGGATGGATATAGAGGGAGAAAAGAGTGCCAGACCAAACATGAAAAACTGAGGATTAATTACTCCATAGTGCATTCTACAGAGATCAGTGAGGGATATGTATTATTTTTATTTACTAATTGTTAAAAATATAACTATTTTTATGTCCATAGCCTGGTCACAGTTCTATATTAATCTATACCAAATGCAGGGTGTGATGGACCCAAAAAAGTTTTTGCATGTAAAGTCATATGCTTTGTAGTTGTCCCTAAAAGCCCTAAAGCCTAAAGATCCCTAATATGCAAATAGTGACTTCACTTTCTGAAGCTGTGCTTGGCTCTACAGTAAAGTTTTCCATCATCCAAGGCATGGATTGGTAGTGAAAATTTGTTTAAATGATGCATGTTTGCTTTGTTTGATATTTAGGCCTTGTTTAATTTCATTGACCCCTATCCCCATGCACAGGGCTGTGTTTATGCGACCAGGGAATGAATGGTGTTCTGTGCAGCCAGCCTGTCAAAATCAATGACAGCCAAAGAGACGTAGCGTGGATATAAAAAGTCTACACACCCCTGTTAAAATGTCAGGTTTCTGTGATGTAAAAAAAACTTTTTCCACCCTCAATGTGACCTATAAATTGTACAACTCAATTGAACGACAAACTGAAATCTTTTCATATGTACGGGTTTCCAGCGGAACTGGGAGTTTTTTCTTTCAACATATATTTTCCCCTTTTTTAGGTTATTTTACAGATTTTTTAAAGATTGTCTAGGTTTGCAGTGGTTTCTATCCAAGTTCTCCACCAGGGAATACATTACAAATATTATAGAGTACATATTATAGACTATATGCTGATTAATAATTTTACCAGGTACTATCTGGCTTTGTGATGGCGTCGGATAGAACGCACTGGTCTTTGCCGTTGGAAATTAACACAAGCGGTGTAATTACCTCTTTCCACCACTAGAGGCCACTTAATCCCGGCACCCTATCATATATAAAACGTATTCTTTAATGTGTACCCAATACACTATACAAGCACCTTGGATTTGCTAAAAATAGCCCAAGGAGCAATATGCATAATGTAGCGGACAGTATTAGCATCTTGACAAGATTGCGCTGTTGTGTTGATCCTACATGGTAAATACGATTGTGCTCAGTCCCCTCCCATGGGCGATATATAAAGCCGTAGCGTATGGAGTCTGGCAACGCCTCAGAAGACGATGACGAAACGCGTAAGGAGGAGCCAGACTCACGTGATACGTCACTTCTGGTTTTGGAATATTGGCCGGTGGAACGCACGCCACACCTCCGGGAAGCGTGCAGGACTTTGTTAAAGCCACGGCAGGCCATTTCCACATAGAACTCTTAAAGTGCCTATAGGATCTTTTAGGTCTGAACTGTTTTTAAACTTATTGGATAAATAAAGAAAATAGCTTTTAAAAGGATTACGCTATGGGCATCTTTTATATCTTCCCTTCTGCATCTGGATATTAATGCCAACGGCTGAGGATCACAGAGCCACTGTCATCTGGAGACGTAGGAGACCCCAGACACTACCAAACAGGCATCCATGCGTTTTACCCCTGCAGGGGTGGCGCTGTTCAGTAAGTGGGCTATCCATAGGGGAGCACGTGTGACCTGCACCTGTCCAAGTACCTGAAGATCTATTGCACACTGGTTGTTACAAAGACCAGTCCATAAGTTCGTTTTATAAACTGAAAAAGACTGCTGCTGCAAAAATAGTATTCACTAATATTTCTTTTGCACTGTGCACTTTGTTTGGATTGTACTGTTTGAATCTCAAAGATTATCACATGAACACTTACTATTATTACTGGGTATTTGTGAGATGATTGCACATGGGATATGTTTACACATTTTTTACTGAGCCACAATATTTTTAGATCATTTTATTTGTATGGATATTAGTAATCAATTAGTATTGCACAAGCACTTTGTGTAAATCAGGCACACTTTTGGGGTTGAGATATGATTTATTTTCACATATATATGCATTAACTCTGGTTTGTGCGCTACATATATTACCTCTTGATATCATCAGGGGGCAGCAGTATACTCCTTAGAGCGACCATCACTATATATAAATTTCCTGGCTCAGCCCCATGTCAGCACGACCTTGGGTCAACCCCGCCCCCTTGACCCCGTATAGGACATCCCTGAATAGAGTATAAAAGGACAGCAGTACCTAGAGAGGATGTTCTTATCCTGTCCTTGCTCCGGACGTCCCGGTATCCTGACGTTTTGTCCCTACGGTGGAAGGTCCCTGTTCAGGGGGTAAAGCCCTTGGATGGTGACGCTCCCGGTGCCGGAGGTATCGCTGGCATAAACTGCCATCAGTCGCGCAGAAGGTAGCCATCCTGGGTTTCTGTGTCTGGTATGCCTGTGGGTACTGGGGATCCAGGCGCCGCTGCTTCACTCTCTCTGACTTCTGCGTTCCACCCGGCTGGCGCATCTGTATGACGTCACAGCGTCCTCCTTGATTGGCCGAGCGGGCGCAGCTGTTATTCGTGCGCCTGATTGGCCGACGGGGAGGCTGCGTTTTTAAATCCAAGGAAGAGCTTCTCTTTCCTTGTGGCTGCCAGCTGATCGGGCGGACGTGTTCCCGGTAAGTGAGGGAGGGGATAGGAGGGCTGGTGCTTGGATCTGTGTCCCTTGTATGTTCTATGCTAATATGGCTCCCTTCCCTGCAGCATCCTCTGGCAATCTCCCTGTATTGTGTGGCTGCTGTTCTGGTGAGTGAGGGATGCATAGGGGGGAAGGAGGATGTTTGGATACAGATTGTATGTGGAAGTTTCTTGCTTTCCTTGTGTTTCCCTCCAGCCCAGGATGAGCTTGCCGGTTCCTATGCAGGAGGCACTGAAGACTGTGGAAAGGTAAGGGACAGCAAGGGGAGTCTTGGCCGTTTAAATGACGGCCTATTACGGACCACTGACGATTGTTCCCCTTCATTTCAGGGGGAGAGGCACGTTGCTTAGAAGCCGTAAGAGGACTATATCTTCCTCGGATAGCCATCGCTCTCAATCACCCCAAGAGCGGCACGCTAAGGCCAAGGCAAAGCGCCACCACGTCCACCGTAGTCTCCTAGAGGGGATTTGCCATTAGTGCTGAAGGGATTTTTGAAGACCCCCTTCTTTCCAGATGTGGATAGTTGGCTTTTTCACGTCACCCTGAAGGTTGTGTTCCTCACTACCGTGGTTTCAGCAAGGCATGTGTCGGAGGTGGCAGCTTTTTCCTGCAAAGAACCATACTGCACCTTCTTTCCGGATGGAGTCGTGTTGAGGCCCTCTCCAAAATTCGTGCCAAAAGTATCTACGCAATTTCATTTTAATGGGCAGTCTGTGCTTCCGTTCTTCCACCTACAGCAGGCGATTCGGAGGACTCGGGCCTGCAGAGCTTGGATCTTAAATCCGTTCTACAAACGTATTTACTGAGAACAAGTCCATTCAGGAATTAGGAGGCTCTCTTCGTATACCCGTCTGGCTCCAGGAAAGGCATGCCAGCGTCCTTCATTTCTTCATGGGTGGTAAAAGCAATCCAGATGACATACTCCCTTGAAGGCCTCTCCCCTCCACAGGAAATCAATGCTCATTCAAGCAGGGCGGTCTCATCCTCCTGGGCAGCCTGGTGTAAGGTGCCGGCAGACGGAATTTGTAAAGCGGCAAGTTGGAGTTCTCCGAATACGTTCATCAAGCGTTACAAGCTAGATGTCGCTTCCCATTCCAGTGCCTTGGAAACTTTGGTGTTATCCTCTGTTTTTTCTGGATGTCAATAAATTTTTCTAAGCAGCACCTGGTGTCTATTTTGAATTTTATCTTACCCTCCCATGATGTATGCTAGTTAGGTCCCAAGGTTGTGCTGACATGGGGCTGAGCCAGGAAAACGGAAAATTGTTATCAGATACTTACCGTAATTTTCCTTTCCTGGCTCTGCCCCATGGCAGCACATACCCACCCTGGGCCGTCGCAAGCTAGTTACAGAACATCCTCTCCAGGTACTGCTGTCCTTTTATACTATATTCAGGAATGTCCTATTCGGGGTCAAGGGGGCGGGCTTGACCCAAGGTCCTGCTGCCATGGGGCAGAGCCAGGAAAGGAAAATTACGGTAAGTATCTGATAACAATTTTCAGTTTTATATAGGCATTTAAGCAGCGCCAGACCCAGCTTTTATACATTTGTACAGTTTATAGGTCACATTAAAGGTGGGAAAAGTTCTGAAATTATTTATCTTTTGTCTCATGTTTTTACATCACAGAAACCTGACATCTTAACAGGGGTGTGTAGACTTTTTATATCCACTGTAGCTGTTTGGATCTTTCCTGCACAATCCGGTTTTTACATCTGTACATGGACGGGGATGCTTTATGCACAGATAATTTGCATTCAGAGGTGTGCGTCCATTCTTGTACAGATTGCTGTTAACAGGTTAGCTGCATGAACGCGGTCATTCCCCTGGTGCCCCTGCATGGCCGTATTGGTCTATGCACCCATGAGAATGAAGCCCTAAAGTGAACATAAGGCCACGTTTAACCATGATATCCTTGAAAATAATTGGCAAAATCTTTTTCCAATCTTTTAGCCACCGACTGTCAGGAATAAAAATGTGATTTCTTCTGCAAGCGCGGCTGAAAGTGAAAAGAGCTGGATTGTAGAACATAAGAAATCTGCAGATTATAGCCGTAAAAAGACAAAACCAAAGAGTAAACTGAAAGGTATTGTGGGAGTATATTGCATACTGCAACTTGCTGATTTAAAAATGTATTGCATATAAATATTGACTGTTATACCTGCCAAATTATTTAAAGCTCTGTTCAACCCCTGCCAGACAATATAATCAGGTCAGTGTTCTCACTTTTCTTGACTGCAGTAAAGCAATACAGCTTTAAAGCTTTAATGAATACATACCTGTGTTAAATGTGTACACACACACACACTCTGTGTATGTGTGTATATATATATATATATATATATATATGTATACACATACTATATATATATTATGACCAGAAGCCAGGAACATTTATGGGTTGTGTCCAGGATGGGAGGTATATTTGTCCCAGGTTTATGCTGTACACGGATTGCTTTTGTATTTGTGCTGTGTAGTAAACCTGTTTGGGCTCAATGAGGGTTAACGCACCCGGGTGTAACAGATAAAGCACTCAGGGCTCTATAAAACTCCCAGGTTGCTTCAACAAGGGGATCCACCCTGGAGCCAGATCTCTGTGCATTGCAGACTGGAGAGCAGCAATACCTCTGAATGGTGAGATAAGTCCGGGTGACAAAAAAGCCTTTGTTTATTTTCTGTGACCCGTCCAGGAGCACACCCCGCTACTGAGCTAATCCCTTACAATATATATATATATATATATATATATATATATATATATATTTTCTGAATAACTTTTTGGGGATATTAATATATATAAATAAAAACGAATATTACATTATAGGTAGATATTGGTGGGTTCAATCACATACTGGCTTCTTACAAGATCTCCCAGCCACCAATCACACACACATACACATGCCATGAAGTTTTAGCCCTCATACACATGGGTGTTTTTTGACGCCACGTTTTTGGGCATTTTTTACAACTCTCCATGTTATTCAATGGCCCCCTAAAAACGCAGATGTTTTTGAGCAGTAGAGGGTGTCGGGGTTAGTGAGCTGTAACTAGAACGCGGGACCAGCGCGTTCTGAAGCTGCAGCGTTATGGCATTTTTGACACTGAGCCGGCAAAAAATTGCGTGCGGTATCAGGCCCTTTGATCTGGCATGGATTTTATGAGGAACCCCCACACCAAAAAAACGACGTAGGGTCCTGCCCAAAATCCATACCCAGACCCTTATATTTAAGTTGCCTTATATTGGCATGGGGCGGGGCCACCTGCTGACGTCATCCTGAGCCCCGGCCTTATGACATCACATCCTGGGGCAGGCTGTGATTTGATGCCCCGCCCCAGGATGTGACGTCATAAGGGCGGGCCTCAGGATGTCAGAGGGTGACCCCACCCCATGCCAATCTAAGGCAACTGCGCAGCACGGACCCGGCATTCATGTGGGAGAGAGCGACGAGTCAACATCTCCAGAAGAGAGGAGGGAGAAGCCAGCCGAGGAGACAGCGGCAAAAGAGCAGAAGACAGAAGATCCCTCAGAAGACAGAAACTCTGCAGAAGACCCCGCAAAAGAGCTGAAGAAAGAAGATGATGGAGAAGAGAAGGGAGAAGATGCCGGAGCTGATTTAATAAAATATTTTAAAAAGCTGTGTAGTGTTTTCTTTTTGTACACTTTTTTTTCAGGGGGGGGCGGCATCTGGGGGCCCGATAAGCCCCCGCCCGCAGAGCCCGACAACCAATGGCCAGGGTTGTCGGGAAGAGGCTCTTGTTCCCATCAACATGGGGACAAGGTGCTTTGGAGGGGGGGGTGCAGAGCCCCCCCCTGCCCCAAAGCACCCATACTTCCCATGTTGAGGGCATGCGGCCTGGTATGGTCCAGGAGGGGGGGGGTGGCGCTCGCTCATCCCCACCCCCTTTCCTGGCCTGACAGGCTTCGTGCTTGGATAAGGGTCTGGTATGGATTTTGGGGGGGACCCTACGCTGTTTTTTCGGTGTGAGGGTCCCTCTTAAAATCAATGCCAGATCGAAGGGCCTGGTACCTCTTGGGGGTGAACCGCACGCTAATTTTTGCGGGGGTTCCCCTTCAAAATCCTCAGCAAGCAAGTCGGATCATCATGATCTGACTTGTGGTGCGACTTCTATTCAAATCAATGGGCTCCTATAGGGAACCATTGATTTTGAATAGAGGCAGAGAAACGCAGCAGAAAGCTAATTTCTAAAACGTGCATTGACGTCAATGCATAACGGTGATAAAATCGTGTTTGACGTTACTGCTCGTATTTCAATACGCCCGTGTGTATGAGGCCTTACTCTTTCTGCTCAAGCAAGTATATTCTCTGTTCTTTTCATGTATCAATAATGAAAAAGGTTATGTCAGGACCAGGTTGATGAAGTTCCACTCAAACCCCTGGCATCTACATAAAACTAAGAACAATCGATTTGGAGGGATCTGTGTAAATATTTGGTATTTTTTTTTTTTTTTCTAATTCTTTAGTGGTATGCGACATACATAATGCAAAGATAACTTCACTGAATAAGCAGTCCAAGCAAAATAGCATATAAATATTCAGCTTCAGAATGCTTCCCAGCTGATACGAGAACGCTCAAGGTAGTAGAGTAGAAAGAAAAAGAAAACCCATAAATGAACAGTTATTTGTATTTGGGGGAAGTATAATGTGGGGTAACCCACTGGAGTCAGAGCATACCAATTTTTTGGTTTAATATTTTTGGTATTTGGTATTTCCTTTAAGGGCTCTTTCACACTAGCGGAACCTGTTTTGACGGGCTCCGCTGCTCAGCGGGGATCCATCCCCTTATCCCCGCTGAGCCGGCGGATGGCAGGACAGTCTCTGCACAGTGCAGAGACTGACCTATCAGAGCTCCATTCTCCTCTATGGATAATTGGATGTACACGGAGCATCTGTCCGTGTTCATCTGATCCGATCCGCCAGACGGATGGAAAATAGGATTTCCATCCGTCTGCTTTTGGTGGATCGGAGCGGATCAGGTGTCAGCAGACCTATCACCGCTGACATCCGTCGCTCCATAGAGAGCAATGGAGCGTCCGTTCGGGTCCGCCTGAAAAACTGACAGGCAGACCCGAATGATCCGCCCGTATGAAAGGGGCCTTAGACAAATAAGTAAGTGCTGGGAACTTTTTGTATCCATATTGAAATCTCTCTCTCTTCTCTCCTCTCTCCTCTCTCCTCTCTCTCTCTCTCTCTCTCTCTCTCTCTCTCTCTCTCTCTCTCTCCCTCTCCCTCTCCCTCTCCCTCTCCCT
>BLSH010173708.1:57364-76614 GCA_018402905.1 Glandirana rugosa | reverse complement strand
TGATAAGGGGGGGGGGGAGAACTACAAATTACACGTCAAAATTATTGTATGCATTGGTGTGTGGGGGGTGGTGCTGCACATTAAACATCAAGAGGGGGGGGGGGAATAGTTACCTTCCCTTTATCAACTTAATAGTAAGCTGGGTTCCATTCCCATGAAATGCGCTCCCCAGCCAGTTGGCAGAGCTTGGTGTGGCCAACAGACTATGTGGTCTGCATATGCGTAAGTAGCTGCAACAGCATACATCTTGGTGGCTTTTGTAAACCCTTTTCTGGATTGGGAAGCATAGAAAACCTTATAGAAAAGTTTTGCCTGATTACATGTACCAAACGCTGTGTAAAGGTCATTTAGTTTCCTTCTTTTTTAGTTATTGGCAAAGCAAGTAGTGAAGCAAGAAAAATTATGAAGCCCCATTGCTGGCATCTCTTGTTTGAAACCTGACATGTTCTCTTCAGTGTTGGTTGCTTAATGTTTTGTCCAAGTGCACTGCATTACAGTGGGAAAATTCTCCAATAATTTTATAAACCTAGACTAGGGTTGCACCGATAGGGGTTTTAAAGTAAAAGTAAAGTTTTTATGTCCAGCCATAATATTTTTTGTGAAGAATGAGGAAGGCTTATAACCCCTATCAAACTTTCACTGCTATCCATCGTCAGGGCGATTTATCATTACATAGTAGAATAAGGTTAGGAAACTTGTAATTTTTCTTGTTCCTATACCAGTACTAAACCTTCCTCACTCTAACCAAACCTTTTTTGCCTAACATACCAAAACAATGCTGTGTTGTCCTAGTGACTTGGATTTGTCTGTGTCTCTTTCCAGCCCAGATCTTCATATACAGCTCTAAAACAGACCAGACCAGGCAAGGGTAGGGCAGAGAGCCTCGCATTCTCTGATGTAAACCTGTCAGGGGTTTCAGGCCTCCTAACTCCTGGAAATACCACACGACAATCAAGTGAGTGTTTTTGGTCTTTATAATTGCTCGCTCTTTGCACCCTTCTATTAACTAAATTGCTGAATGAGTTTTATTCAGTTTGAGTGGGTTCATTTTTTTTTACTACAGACAAACTGGTTAATTAATCAAGCATTTTTCATGATGGATGCCAAATCTGAATTAGATTGTCCACATTTACTTTTTGTAAGTAATCAATTGTTAGTCTCATAGTTGTATAAATAACCCATTAGGTTAATATAAAAATAGGTTATATTGCCATATAACCTAAGGAGGACTGCACATTGACCAGCGCAAAAACTGTAGGTCATCTCAGGATAACCCTTTCTACTTACCAGCATGCTGCAGTTTTTTGCTAGTATCCTATATGTACATATTTTTTGCAGCTTTGTTGCTTTAAAGACTGTTTTCCTTTTTTCCTATCTCTACTGTAGATTTGTCTCTTTCATTGCAGCTATCCCGTGCAGCCATCCGCACTCTGGCTTTTGGAGTGCTGTTTCTGGTCCTCGCTGCACTGGACGTTACAGGGATAGCTTGGAGTAACCTTCAGGCACTGGGTTCTATGTAGAGCCCTTTCCAGACTCCATTCTGGTAAAAGTTAGATGTGGCGCGCTTTCTGGGTCCAGAGCCTATGGCAGTGCCTCACCACTTGCCCTATTTCTAAACACTGGCCTAGTAGGCAAGTTGGTCTGAGCACTAGGAGCTACCTCATTCACTTAAGTCACTGGGCGCCTTTTAAACTCCTGATGACCTCATCTGCTGGGTGGAGTGTCACTCATGCTCTCTGCACTCTTTCTTCCCATACAGTGTTGAGGTAGCATCTCCCTGCTGTTCCTGCTTTCTAAATAGCTCCAGTCTTTGATGAGCTTGCCCCTGAGCAGTTGCAGTCAACTACTATCACTCCTTAATTAAGCGACTATTTCAGCTCTTATTTATGTGATAGCCACCACTCTGAAATTGGAGGATCATCCTGCTGCTTTTATCGTTGCTGTTTTCAGTCTTGGTTTCTTACAAGCTCCTGAGGCCACAAAGACTTTTCCATTGCACATGCTTTTTCAACTCTTTCTCTTTTCCAATTCTCTTCTGGAGATTAGAAACACTCTGACAAGCTGTTTGCTCCCCGAAAACGCCTATTGGCTTTGTACCTGTTTGGGGAGGATATTGTACAAATGCGGTCTATTTCTCCCCTGGATCCAGTAGTGTCCCACCTTTACAAGGTGCTTACTATTCTAGTCGAAGAACCCTCTCTCTCTAAAACTCTTGCTGATGGGATCTGCCCTTTACGCCTTACCGGCTGTGACTACATGGCTGACTTGTCAAAATCTCTTAAAGCTGAACTCTGGAATGAAAAAAAACCCTTCCAGTCACCCCCTGCACTGCAAGGGTTAAAGCTGAACTCCAGCTTTTGTTACACTTTACATAGTTCCTTTGGGTCAGTCTGGCCCAAATGAACTATGTCCCTCACTAACATGTGAGGCCACTGAATGTACTGTATGAACTGTTATGTAGCTAAGTCTACATACAGCATACTGCGCTGTGTTCTATGTGCAAGTTAAGACCTTCCTGTCCTATACCTGGAACACAATAGATTGAGGGGTGATTTTTTTTTTTTTTTTTTTTTGAACCTTTAATTAATCCAAGGTAAAATATTATTTTCTCATAAATTTAGATGTTTTTATTTTAATATTTGGCCTTGTTAATGAGCTATTTTGAGGTAGACAGATGCCATAAAGCTATCTATAGAGGAGAGATGGCTGTCTTTAGATCGGGCGATAATCTCATGTCTATGAGACTCCTATGGTTCCTCCCTTTTACTAATACTGGTCATGCACTAGTAGGGTTTTAAAGAATTGTTTGTACAAACATTTAGATGAACATTCTCCTTACATTCGATGACTTGATGAATGTTGTCCGAAAGTACTGCAAAATTTCTTCTTCTTTTAACATTCAATTTTGGAATGAATGGAGTTTCCCAAACTAAAACTACATACATGGTTAAAAATATGTTCAAGAAAAGTTTTCCATCCTGCTCCTTCTAATTCTCTCGTCACTACAGTAGGAAACAAATGCCAATTTAGAAACGTTTTTGTATGAAAAATTGCTAACTAGTGTATGGCCAGCTTAAGTGTGCCTGCCTACACCTCTAACACCTAGTCCTTCTGATTTTTCTTCATATTCGCAAGCAGATATGATCTTTAATAGGCTCCTTCCACACAGCACGAGTTCCGTTGGAGTCCGCCTGCTCAGCAGGAAATCTGTCAGCTGATCCCTGCTGAGCAGCGGATGGCTGGTGCTTGTGCACGCCGCTTATGCATAGTGGACGCAGACACAGCCCACTCTCCTCTATGGGCAGACAGATATAAACCGACCACCTGTCTGTTTACTCCCGACTGCCATCCGATCCGCCAGATAGATGGGGAGTGGATCCCCATCCATTGTTTTTTAGTGGATAGGATTGTTTTGGATGTCTGTTGACACCAGCCACTCCATAGAGGACCTGAAAAACTGACAAGCGAAACCAATCGGTCTGCTAGTCTGAAAGGGGCCTAATGTCATAAAACAGCCAAATAAAATAACACATCTTAAGTGTAAACGCGCCCACAAATTTCAACACTTAATCAGCGCAAAGTAGCACTTAGAATTCCATCATTCAAATAGTGAAGCTGCCGTTTTAAATCGATAACAAAAATGATAACAACACACATATAAGGAATGGCCTAAACACTATGTGTAACAGCGCTAAACAGTTCTTGATAATTTCAATAGGAAATAGAGATAGTCCATAAGTGCTATCACAAAGTGATAGGAGGGAGGTAGATGACAGTCCAATGTGCAGCCTTTCACCAAGAGTGTATGAACACCACCGCCAAAACGTGCCGCTCCCTTTGCAATGCCCACTTACCGGACAATAATGTAAAGTCAGCTTGTAATTAGGACACTCCAACAGGTAGGTCTGCAACACGGTCTCCTCACCGACATCAATACCGAAAACAAAAGAGGCTCCACATAGTGTGTACCAGTAAAACAAGCCCTTTTTATTTGCCCCCGCTAAAATTACACTTACAGAGTATATAAAATATCCACACAGTTTGTAAATAAAATATCACCGCTCCTGTCGCTCCTGCCGCATAGCCACGGGTAGCGTCTCTCTCACAGACTTCCGCGTGTTAACAGCAGTGTGGAGCGCAAACGTCACTTCCGTCTAGCCGTAAGGTCACGCACAGAAACAATTAGTAAAGGTATTGAGTATGGGGTGGACAGTGGACTTAGGAATAGGTCCGTGTTCAACCCGCAGAAAAGCAATAATCAACACCTGGAAGTATTCAAAACAGCTGTCTTGAGAGATTTGGAATTAGTAGTACCAAAGAAAAATAGGGATATTAACCCTAACTATATCCAGCAGGGAATTAAATCCTTAGAATCGAATAAGGAAGTGATTGTTAGACCCGCAGATAAGGGAGGTGCAGTTGTGGTTATGTCTAAACAATTTTACATAGAACAACTGTCTGATATGTTGAAGGATACAGATACGTACCAAATGTTGAAAGGAGACCCTACTAGCCAATACACAGATGAAGTCAGGAGGTTAGTGGAATCAGGTTATAGGACACATGTACTAACTAAAAAAGAGAATAGGTATCTTGTCTCTAGTGTGAGTAGAATTCCAACTATTTACACACTACCTAAAATTCACAAGGATCAACAAAATCCTCCGGCTAGACCTATAGTTAACAGCATAGGGTCAGTTACCACTAGAGTGGGCCAATATTTAGATCGGTTCTTACAGGGAAGTGTTATTAAAACCAAAGCCTACCTGAAAGATACTAAGGCCATGTTACAGGTTCTCCGGCAGGTTGATTTGGGTGACAGTGGGGACGTGTTCTTGGTGACGGCGGACGTATGCTCACTGTACACCATTATTCAGCATGATGATGCTCTGTTGGCATTAAATTGGGCTCTTAGCCAACGTGAGGATATTCCTTTCTCTCAAAAAGTTTTTTTGAGGAAGGTGTTAGATTTTTGTTTAACCCACAATTATTTTTGGTTTCAAGGCCAATTTTTTTCACAGAAGAGAGGCGTGGCTATGGGCGCGAAATTCGCGCCTAGCCTCGCCAATCTCTTCATGGCAGAGTGGGAGGACAAAGTGGTATTTGGAAGATCCCGGCAGGAGTTGATCGTCTATAGACGATTTATAGACGACCTTTTCTTTATTTGGGCAGGGACTGAAGAGTCCTTGGTGGCTTTCCTAGCAGAACTAAATAGGAATAGTAATAATATTGTATTAACCTCAGAAGTTAGTCGTGAAAGGGTCCATTTTCTTGACCTAAATATATTCAGAAATGGTAGACAATTAGAAACTTCTGTCTTCTTCAAAACCACAGATAGAAATAGCTACCTCCCCATACATAGTGGACACCACCCGGTGTGGCTGAGAAATATTCCTAAAGGACAAATAATGAGGGTTAAAAGAAATTGTAGCAGCGATGCAGATTTTCTCGAACAATCGGAGACTATCAAACAAAGGTTTATCCAGAAAGGGTATAGACCGGATGATATAGACCTAGTGATTGAGGAAATATCTACACTCCAAAGACAACGATGCCTTGAGGATAAAGAAATTACTGGTGACAACCAAGACCGTCATAATTGGGGTTTTATTAGTAACTTCCATTCTCAATATAAGGAACTAGAACGCATCTTTAGAGAACATTGGCATATCCTTGGTATGGATAAGGCATTGAATAAGGTTTTACCTCCGGTGCCGAAATTCATATATAGAAAAGCACCAAGTATAGGAGATAAGATTGTCAAAAAAATATTAGACCCTCCTTGCAACACTGTGACCTTTTGGGACCAAAAGGGCTTTTTTGCTTGTAGAAGGTGTAGATGTTGTAGGGGAGTGAGTTTACCCTTAAGGAAATTGGAACACTTTACATCCCCTAGTAATAACAGAACCTTTATGGTGAATGATTTCATTACATGTAACACCAGTTATGTAGTCTATGGTCTGTTGTGTCCATGCAATATGTTGTACATAGGTAGAACTAAAAGACAGCTGAAGGTGAGGATATCTGAACATATACAAAATATAAAACAGGGTTTCTGTGAACATAGTGTGTCCCTACACTTTAGGGTCCACCATAATCAGGATCCATCAGGTCTCAAATTTTGGGGGATAGAAAAACTCACCCCCTCATAGCGTGGGGTTAACCAAGTGAGGGAGGTCTCTAAATTAGAGACAAAATGGATATATCTGACGGATAGTCTGGAACCTAAAGGGTTGAATGTCGATTTAGACATTAACTGCTTTATAAGTGATGTCTAATTATTGTAGCATATTTTTGACTGGGGATCTCTTTGGAGTAGTTTTTTTTTTTTTTTGGCTCTCCCCTCTCACGTCCATCTGCGATATCAACCCAGAGCGACCTCCAGGGGTCTGTCCTGACCAGTTAGAGAGATCGGGAACTGGGGGAGCTTAGGGGAGATCTCTGCTTTATGGAGTTAGGGGGAGTTTGTTTGAATTATATGTATGACTCTGTGTATCTGGATTTGATCAATTTCCTGGATTTTAAACTATTTTTACAAACATATATTATATACAATAGGAGGGATATTGTCTCAATTATGATATTGTATTTTATAATATGAATCCACAATGTGATTATTGTTTCATTTATGATATATGCATTTAATTATGTGTGTCCAAGTTTGGAGAAATATATATTGTGAATGAGTATCCTGAATGACATGAGCATCCCTATATAGCAATGCCTTAAAATTGGTCTACGTTGTTGTGAGACACTGAAGTTGTTATATATGACTTGGAACATTCAGTTATCTGGTTGTGTCCACGAACTCAATGTCTTATAGACAGCTGTGATGCTACAGATTAACAATCGGGAATCGTGTCATCAGGATACATGTGATTTGATTGGTGAGGGTGCTTCACCGCCCCCTCTATGCGTCTGAATAAATTCCGCAGCCGTACCGTAGGGCCACGCCCTCCGTAGATGTCGGAATGACGAAACATGTCAGGGCGTGACCTTACGGCTAGACGGAAGTGACGTTTGCGCTCCACACTGCTGTTAACACGCGGAAGTCTGTGAGAGAGACGCTACCGTGGCTATGCGGCAGGAGCGACAGGAGCGGTGATATTTTATTTACAAACTGTGTGGATATTTTATATACTCTGTAAGTGTAATTTTAGCGGGGGCAAATAAAAAGGGCTTGTTTTACTGGTACACACTATGTGGAGCCTCTTTTGTTTTCGGTATTGATGTCGGTGAGGAGACCGTGTTGCAGACCTACCTGTTGGAGTGTCCTAATTACAAGCTGACTTTACATTATTGTCCGGTAAGTGGGCATTGCAAAGGGAGCGGCACGTTTTGGCGGTGGTGTTCATACACTCTTGGTGAAAGGCTGCACATTGGACTGTCATCTACCTCCCTCCTATCACTTTGTGATAGCACTTATGGACTATCTCTATTTCCTATTGAAATTATCAAGAACTGTTTAGCGCTGTTACACATAGTGTTTAGGCCATTCCTTATATGTGTGTTATCAAATAAAATAACACACTGCGCAATAAATAAAGGATTATATATAGTGACATCAACTTTGCAATCAAAGCATCATTGACCATGCACAAATAGCACAAACTGCACAAAATACTCTTTGCATAGTCGCAACATTTATTTCTGTGTTCTAGAGTTTTTGCTTCCTTTCCAAAGTATTGCACAGTTCCAAATTAGATGCAATGAGTGAGCCCAATGTTTGTAGCGAACTACATGAGTGATTTTAATGTCATGCTTCAGAGCAATTTAACAGTCGCCTCCTCTGCAGCATATTACATTTAGTTTGAAGTGGGTATTGCTAGTATTGGTTAAAATAGATTTACAGCCAAAACATTTTCTTATGTTTTGAATATAGTAGGTAGGGGTAAAAGCCTTTGAGATGTGGACGTGGAAATCCCTCTAAAGAGGATTCATATCCTCTTTTAGACAGTTGTCATTGGAACAGGTGTCCCTATTGGAAGATTTCCACTCTTTCTGTTCTGGTGATAAACCATTGTGCCTCCCATCACTTTATGCCCTGGTGACACTGATTTCCAGTATAAGGTGGATCATTTTCCCCTGCAGGGACACGGAGAGAAATGAAATAAAAAAAACCCTTGCCTATGCAAACCAAACTAAAAAATTGGGGGTCATGATAATCCATTTTTCTGTTTTAGTAGGATTGCACACACACCGGTGTATGGGTACCTTTTTAGCTTGGAATAAATGGCAGTATAGAAAAAAAGACCACATGGAAATGTGGTAAAAAGTGTTGCATATCAGATTTTTTGTAAAGGAGAATGTTCATGTTTGTATACAAAAATTGGCAATATTTTACATGAAAGATAACTTGCATTACATTTAGGCTGCATTCACATCTCAGTGCAAAACGCGGGACGCATATTTGAAATGCCATTCATTTGAATGACAGCTCAAAACGCAGTGCGGGTCTGCCGCAATTGTTAGGCGATAAAGCATTCTGCAATGCGCATTGCGGGATGCATGCCGCCCAAAAATAGTTCAGGAGTTACTTTGGGGCGACATGCGTCCAGCGATGCGTGTTGCCGCAATTGCAGCACGCTTTATTGCATGACAATCGCGGCAGACCCGAACCGCGTTTTGAGCTGTCATTCAAATGAATGGCATCTCAAATATGCATCCCGCGTTTTGCCATTCACATATCAGCGCTGTCAAATCGTGGGCAGATTCGCTGCAAATCTGCCCTTAATTCAATATGCTGAGGTGTGAATGCAACTTTAGTATTTCTTTGATCTGGTTGTAAACTGCTGAAATGAAAAATGAACAAATTGTATTCTTCTATAGGGTATATCTTCCTCTATCCAAAGCAGTAAATGGGATTTCTGCCTCCCCTCATTTCTCTGCTATCTGCTTAAGTCCCTTCTGACAGCAGGTGAATGACAGCCTCAGTTGTGCATGTTTCCTTATGAGATTAAGCAGATGGGGGGGGTCCATTCCCTCAAGTCTCAGATTACTCTTGGCTCCCTACTCTATGCGGTGAAGTGTGTGGCATCCGATCCATGCTCCCTGCCTTCTGGAGCTCAGAAATGTTGTCTAAATTCTGTACTTTGAAAGGCTGTAGAGCAGACTTTCTCAATCTTTTCAACACAGATGAACCCTTGAAATAATTCTCCGGTCTCAGGGAACCCCTGCTAAAAATTAAAAATCTACAACTCATGATACATTAGTGTGATAGTCAATGGGAAGAATGCTCCTTACACTTGTGATCATTGGGAAGAATTACCCCCTTCCAGATGGCTAAAAAGATCATTGGTATCACTGGGAATTTATCTGAGAGGTAAAAATTGACCATTGCTCAAGGAACCCCTAGCAACCTTTGGAGGAACCCTAGGGTTCCACGGAACCCTGGTTGAGAAACCCTACTGTAGAGGGAAGAGGGCTGCAGATAATCAAGGACAACATATATAGGAGGATTGTATTTCATCTGTGTGTATCACATGAGGCTAGTCACAGCAGTGAGTATATGTAAGGGTTTACAACCACTGAAAGGTTTAAAATGCTAGTTCTTTAATGTTTAGAATATATATATTTTTTTTATTTCAGGTGCACTTACTATTTCAGATGTAGATGACAAGGACATAATGGATCCACTACAGGAAATGTCTTCACCAGAATTTGTACCCCTGGCAAAGAATTCAGTAGAAGTATTTAACCTTAATCTAAGTCACTAGCTAAATGGGGCTGTATCAAGTTGTTAAAAATGGGAATATTCAATCCTATATGCATTAGTATTGTAAACATTTCACTTCTCTCCCTACTTTTAAAATTCAGTAGACACTCGAAAGTAAAATGCCATGTGGTTCAAAATGTTTTTTACAGATTAAATCAAACCTGCCTTAACAATGAATCCACAAAAGAAAACATAATAGAATCGTGCCTAAAATTAGGGAGAGGGGAGCAATACTAGAAAAAGCATATGTAAAGTAGATCAGTATATACGTAAATGCATTTTCATTATTAAAAGTATGACGGCCATCTCTAGCCTTCCTGATGTACACTACCCAACCTCTGCCCCTCATTCCCCAAAGCTACAGACTTAGTGAGGCAAACACTGACTATTTCGGTGCTGAAGTACGAGTGAGTTCTAAAGAAGGTCTAAAATATTTTTTATGAATCTCCCCCCCCCCCCCCAATTTGGCAAATGCAATAAACCTGTTATGACACTCTTCTGCCAGCAAATCCCTTTAAAACGACCTCTGCCTAAATCAGACAAGCTTTTGCACCAGTGTCAGTATAAACATGTGCGTCAGATTCAACTAATTGTTACTACTGCCACTTTTAGAATCTGTTGCTATGGCTGTGTCAGATTATTAACCACTTCCATACCGCAGGCCATCATGACGTCCTGGGCTTACAGTGGAGATATCTGAATGATGTCTGCAGCTTCATCTAGATATCGTTTTTTTCAGCCTGCGATTCCCTACATCATAGGTACAATCATAGCGGCTGCTTGATCATTCTTACCGGCGACGGGAGGGGACGTCCCCCTCCCGCTGAACTCCGGTGCTTCTCTGAGCTCGCCCGTGCAATCGGAGCGCCAGATGAGAGTCACAGAGAAAACCGAGGGACATATGGTCCCCGGCAATCTCTATGACTCTCGGAGGCCCAGGCGCGACGTTATGACATCATGTCCAGGCCGGTAGAAGTAATCAAAGAAGGGGACTCGGCTGGAAAGCATCAGATCTTTCACCTTTTTTTTTCATCTGATGCTTTCCAGCCTGGAGGAGAGATGTGATAAGACCCGACATCTCTCCATAAAGAGGACCTGTCACGCACTACTCCTATTACAAGGGATGTTTACATCAACATCCCTTGTAATAGGAATAAAAGTGATCAAAAAAACATTTTTTTAAAGGGAAAGTGTAAAAAAAAAAAAATTTGATAAAATAAAAAATAATTAAATTAAAGCGCCCCCGTCCCCGCATGCTCGCATGCAGAAGCGAACACATATGCAAGTCCCGTCTGCATATGTAAACGACACTCAAACCACACGTGCGGTATCGCCACGAACGTTAGAGCAAGAGCAATAATTCTAGCACTAGACCTCCTCTGCAATTCTAAACAGGTGTAAACCTGTAAAAAAAATTTTAAAGTGTCGCCTATGGAGATTTTTAAGTACCGAAGTTTGGCACCATTCCACGAGTGTGCGCAGTTTTAAAGCGTGACATGTGAGGTATCTATTTACTCAGCATAACATAATCGGTCACATTATACAAAAAAAATGTGGCTAACTTTACAGTTTGTTTTTTTATTCATGAAAGTGTTTACGTCTCAAAAACAAAATTGTGTTTTAAAAATTGCTGTGCAAATACCCTGTGACATAAAAAGTTGCTATGACCTCCATTTTATTCCCTAGGGCCTCTGCTGAAAAATATATAATGTTTGGAGTTCTAAGTAATTTTTTCTAGCAAAAAAATGATGATTTTTACATGTAGGAGAGGAGTGCTGGAGTTTGCACGATATGGAAGTGGTTAAAAAATGACCACCAGTTTGCAGTTTGGGAAACAGAACATAACTTAGGTCAATTCTCAACTGGCTAATAGTCATCAGTGCTCAGAGTGGGGCATTTTGTGCTGGGAGCTGTCATGAATGTGACCACTTCCCGCACGGGACTTGTCATTGTTAGGATGCTGGTAGTCTCTGGCGTCCTTGCCCAAGATTCCCCAAACAAGAGCCAAATGTAAACAAAGGTGCCAGGGATCTTGGCTGATGCTATTAGCCAACTATGGCAGTGCCCAAATTTGGGCAATGAAGAGTCACATGTACATCACACTGTCAATCAAAAACAAGGTTGGCCTGATGGGGAACGCGTTTCTCAATTTCCCATCAGGCTCCACTCACCCCACTAGAAAATTCTCGCCCATGCGTCTGTGTTATGAGCGCAGCAGCAGGCAAGGGAGCTCAGTGATATTGAGCTGCAGTGCTTGGACTGGACAATCAGTCTTCGGTGCTGCCATCTCCATAATGTTTCCAACAGGTACATAAATCTGTGACAAACTCCAACAATTTTTAGTGCAGAGGCATGAGGGAATTCTAACGAGTGCCTATGGTGCTCTGTATGAATTTCCCTCTTTATTGCTTTCAGTAGGCATTCAAGGCATATGTTTTTTTTTATTTAGTTGTATGTTCAGAAGAAAGAGGAGAAATTGACAGCACATTTGTATTTTACACCAAGACAAGAGAGGTTCTGAAAGTCCCCAAACATTGACAATTTGCTGATATTGTTAAGCATTCCCTTGCATTTATAGCCAAGCAGTTTTTGTTGGATGGTCGCACCATTTGCTGCTCTACTCATATGCTTGCTGTCTGTTCTAGTTTACTGTGTGAGCTAGTAGGCAAATGTGTACCTTTAGTTCACAATAATGTAATTTATAGTTATTTTTCTTCTTGCCTTTGAGCAGGATTTTCAGAGGGGCTTTTCCAGCACAAATGTAACCAAAGGAGAAGCTGGAGGTACAGTAACTGTTTTATTTACTAAAATGCTTTGTTCTTCATCTGTTGTTGATTCTACCTGGAGTTTAAAAGCAACATTGGCCAAAGCAGATATTAGACTGTCAGGCAAGAAAGGCCTTCAAGTTTATTTGGGGACCCTTAGAGAGCTTTTATGGGTTATGCTTAAAAAAAAAAAATCATAATCATGGTTCTTACTTTAAAAAAGCACTGCACATTGTAATATTCACCACTTCTAGCTTTCTGTACTTATAAATCTCACCTTTATTTAGATCAGAGACAAGGGGTAGTTGTGATTTCACCAGTGGCGGCCCATCCATTAGAGGCGCACGGGTGTGGCCCCCCCATCCATGTATCCGGCCCCCTAATCTACATACAGGGCGCCGGATGCATGGATCCCAATGGGGGGGGGGGGGTGTTTTTTTTTAAACACGTGATTAGAGCCAGAAGCTCTACAAAAAAGGGTGGTTTCTGGGGGCACAGAGCACTGCGCTCCGAGCCCACCCAGTTGTGTAACAATAGCGAATGAATATTCGCTATATTCACACTGAATTTTCTTCCCCGCCAATCAGGAAGTGGGCCATGAGACCCATTTCCAGATAAGCCAAAATGCCAGGCGATCCTATTGGACAATCAGGTAGAGGAGTAAAGGGAGCACAGCCAGAGGAGAAGCCCGACCGGCCCACCAGCCGCCATTGTGAGTGGCTCAGCCATCAGGGAGGGGAGATTGAGGTGTCATCACGAGCAGGTAAGGACACT
The DNA here is from genome assembly GCA_018402905.1 of Glandirana rugosa. Taxonomy (NCBI): domain Eukaryota; kingdom Metazoa; phylum Chordata; class Amphibia; order Anura; family Ranidae; genus Glandirana; species Glandirana rugosa. Next base: position 63,360 of record BLSH010173708.1, on the reverse strand, counting down.
GTCCGTCTCATGCGCGGGGGGGGGGGCGCATTCCTCGCATTCAATGGTTTGACGACCACCTCCCCCCACCCCCCAAATTAACGAGCACTAGCCGCCACTGGATTTCACATAACCTCTTTTTCTGCTTAGCCAAAACAAAGGGCTTTTTTCATATCTACACCACTCCTGCTGTGGCATTCACCATATCAAGATCTCCTCTCCCGTTTGACCAGGGCAATCTTCTACCTATACCTGGAACTGTCTCAAGCTGACTTAGTGCTGGGTGAGGCTACTGCACAGTATGTGTTTACACCTCCCTATCCAAGTGCTCCTAGCATAGACTGGCTGTCTGCAATTAATGTTCTTTTTATCCTCTTTTTTTAGTATGGGTTTCTTACTTACTGAACAGCTTCTCTGCCTTTCTTGTTGCCACAAAAGTGTGGCCCCAAATTTAAAGTAGTTGTAAACCTCAGATATGAAATATGAACAAAGCATATCCCTCTATAGTGTGTAGTGGACTCAGGAGCACTAAGTGAATGCTATCAGCACAAGTCACTTTTTGACAAGTTTTCCAGTTGATTGACAGCCTCAGCTTTGTTCCTGTGTAAAGGGGGATGTGTCCCTTTCCTCCAGTCAGCTCTCAGAGCTCTCCCCCATGAGCTCATCAGAGTGTGACTTGGCGCTCTGCCCCCATTTTTCTGAACCCTAAGACGAGCTTTGAATGGTTGTAGAGAAAAGAAGACTGCAGTACAACTTACAGTATCTCACAAAAGTGAGTACACCCCAACACATTTATGTAAATATTTTATTATACCTTTTCATGTGACAACACTGAAGAAATTACTTTTTGCTACAATGTAAAGTAATGAGTCTACAGCTTGTAGAACAGTGTAAATTTGCTGTCCCCTCAAAATAACTCAACACACAGCCATTAATGTCTAAACTGCTGGCAACAAAAGTAAGTAAACCCCTAAGTGAAAATGTCCAAATCAAGCCCAATTAGCCATTTTTCCTCCCCAGTGTCATGTGACTCTTTAGTGTTACAAGGTCTTAGGTGTGAATGGGGAACCGCTGTGTTAAATTTGGTGTTATCCCTCTCACTCTCTCATATTAGTCACTGGGAGTTCAACATGGCAACTCATGGCAAAAAACTCTCTGCGGATCTTAAAAAAAGAATTGTTGCTCTACATAAAGATGGCTTAGGCTGCTTTCACACTTGGGCAGTGGGCTTGCAGGACGTTACAAAAAGTCCTGCAAGCCGCATCTTTGGAGCGGTGCAGTGAGCGGTAATATACCGCTTCTCCACCGCACCTGCCCATTGAAAACAATGGGGCAGCGCTTCCGAAGCGGCTGCACACCGCCGGGGAAGCACAGAGCGCCGGCACTTTTAACCCCGTTTTGAACCCCTTGTGGGGGGTTAAAAGTGCACTGCTCCCACCGCCGTATCGCCGCTATAACAGTGGGGATTTACCGCTAGCACCCCACCGCCCCTAGTGTGAAAGTGCCGTGACTGAACTGAACTAAAAAAACGGAACACCCGAGTGAAAGGACCCTTACACTGTTATACAAACTGTACACTCACTACTTTGCATTGTAGCAAAGTGTCCTTTCTTCAGTGTTGTCACATGAAAAGATAGAATAAAATATTTACAAAATTGTGAGGGGTGTACTTACTTTTGTTTCATCTGTGTATCATCTGAGGCCAGTCACTTCACTGGGTATATGTAAGGATTTACAACCACTTTAAGCTCCAATGTCTGCTGGAATGAGAAAAAGCTGAATCGCCTTTTTTCTGCATTTCTTCTTTTTACACTACTTCTGTCCACTTAGTTTTTCTTTCTTTTAACCCTTTTAGTTCAAGTTATTTCAGTAGCTTTCATTGGTGGTCTCCTGTTATGAACATAATTTACCTGCCTTCTCTTAGTCCTCCCAGAAAGGGCATGCAGCGCACCGATCGGGGTCGCACCGTGTTGCCAGGACACAGCACAACCCTGATCTGTGTAAAGAGCCGCGGCTCTTTAACCCATGTGATCGGCTGTGACCAATCACAGCCGGTCACATGTTAAAAGGAAGTGCCGGTAATCGGCACTCCTCGCCTCATACTGACAGTGTGTGTGGGGAGGTGAGCCGATCAGCGGCATCTCCACTCACAGAGGACGTCTAGGGATGTAATCAGGGCACTGATAATCAGTGCCCTGATTACATTTGACCACCAGTGCCAGCAGTCAGTGCCCACAAGTACCACCAATCAGTTAGATTAGGGGAAACAAATGTTCTTTAAAGTCAGTGTGGTGCCACATATGCCGCTATAAGAGTAGTAAATAAGACAATCCGCTGTTTGGATGCTGTCATTCTATAACATTACAAATGTCTGTTGTTTTGTACTTGTAATAAGACAACACCAAATAAAAAGATTAAAAAAAAAAAGTCAAAGTGCTGATGTTTGCATATTGGTAATTAATAAATTTGTTTTCTGGAGGAGGTGGAGGCTTTCACTTCGCTTCCCATCCATGACCATCCTCATCCCTTTCTGCCTTTGCAGCTTCTGTTGTGTGAACTAATCTTACAGTATATAAGAAGATATTCTGCTGGCTGCGCTATTCTCATGCCAGATCTACAGCAGGGTAACAACTTCTCTTATATGTGAAAAGTTCCAAGACATGATTGATGTGATCAGGTCTACATCAATTATAATTTTTCTAACTTTATTCCTTCATCTCCTGCTCATCTGTTCCGAACTCAGAAAGCAGACAAGCCTCCTAAAGTAAGGCTGGCCATACATTATGCATTTTTTCTTGTACAATTTTCCTTTAGATTTACCAAAACCATATAATAAGAGGTCAAACCTAAACACTTTCATTTTGTATGCAATCAGGCAGGCCCTTGCACTACATAGTTGATGGTAAATCTAAAGGAAATGGAATAAGAAAATTGCATAATGTATGGCCAGCTTATCAAATCCCTCATTGCTTTTATCACCAACTGGTTCCAATCCCTTGTCATCTTTGGTTAAATGTAGGTTTTGAGACACAGTTTAGCTTCTGTTAGTACTATCCTGACCTTTTTGCTAGACCACGTTTGCAGTTGACATATACTTGCTTGTTTCCATGCCCCATTCTATTGCAACTGCTTTAAGCCATCTCCAAATAAAATTTAAATGCTACGTTTATTTTTGTAAACAGTACACAGGTGAGTACATACATTAGGCCTCATACATACGACGTATTGAAAAAACGACGTCAGGAAAAACATTGGCATCAAAAATGCAATTTCATTGGCGTTTTGCATTGGCGTTAATGCATGTTATTGAGCGTCAGGGCTACGTTGCGTTTTGTTTGCAAAGACATCCTTCTGCTATTTTTGGACCTGAAAAAACCCGGCACTAAAAACGCTGGTTAATGTCGCTATGGCGTTAATGCGCGTTAGTGAGTGTTTTGCCGGTTCAGCGTCAAAAACGCTCTAGTGCTGCAGCTTCAGAACGCGTTGGCCGTGGATTCTGCTTTCAGCTCACAAACGCCGACCTCATCTACAGCTCAAAAACATCAGCGTGCATATGGGGCCATTGAATAACATGGAGATGCGTTTTTAAGCTGCAAAAAACGCGGCTGTAAAAATGTCCGTGTGTATGAATAAGAAGCGTCCCTTGTGCTGGTGGCAGCTCTTAAGTACTTTTCCCCCCCCCCCCCCCCCCCGTATACCCCTGCAGCAGTAATCTTCTGGTGCTGCTGGTGTTAATACGAGCCACTGGTCATATGCACTTGTTTAAAAGTGCTGACTATGCCTGCCCTTTCCTTCCCCCTCCTCCATTCATCCAACAATGAAAAGCCCTCTATGAATGGAGGAGATATATGTTTTATTCATCTACCTGTCCTTCATTCATAGAGTCCTTATTATTGCTGGAAAGCTATGGTACAGCTGTGAACGGAGGAGGGGGGAGGAAAGGGTGGTCATAGTCGGCACTCTTGACAAGTCCCTGTGACAGGTTCAGTTCATACTAATCACAGCAGCACTGCAAGATCACCACTGTGGGGATATGGGAGTGAAGGATTGAAGATTATTTTTTTTGATCAAAAAACAAGTTTTTTTGGAAAAGCTGCAAATTACAAGTGGTGTACAGACATTGTATACGTGACAGATGTTGTATCCAGAAGGTACCTTTGAGGCAATAATACACATACATGGTGTATGTATATATATATATATATATATATATATATATATATATATATATATATATATATATATATAATGAGAAGCAAGCGATAGTCTCTGTTGCAGTACATTGTAGTATATAGATGCCGTTTGAATTGTGGAGTAGTTAACTTTCCGGTGCTTCTCCCTGGTCCAAACTGTATACTCTGTATAATTAATTAGTTCAATTTGTTATACACGGTTCAAATTTGTCTATCTGGTTGGAGCATGTACTGGGGTTGGAGAGCCATCTGGCCCATATTTTAATATATTTGAGGGGACATCCCCTATGTGCATAAATCAGTTTCATATATGGTAGAATAATGTTTACATCCCTTATCCAGTCCTGGAGGGAGTGGGGGGGGGGGGGGGGTTGCCCGCATCCACACTTTTGCTATCGTCTTTCTAGCCAGAAAGAGAGTTTCTCGAATAAACGTCGCTGTATACTTATCAATGGTCAGCTCTGAGATCAGGCCAAGGAGACAGAGTTTTGGGTCTAGGGTAACAGGTGAGCCCATAGAGTCATGTAAGAATTTGACCAGAAAGTTTGTATTTCCGTACATGCCCATATGAGGTGGTAAAATGTGCCAAATGGCAAATTGGGCAGAGGGGTTTTCTATCCGGTTGATATTTAGCCAACCTCTTAGGTGTAAGGTATGTTCTATGCATGACATAAAGTTGTATAACTCGGTCCGGGATTTTGGGAGAGACTAACCTGACTCCCTCCATAATTTCCTCCCAGTCTTCGTCGTCTATTTCCCCAAGGTCAGCCTCCCATTTGGCCTTAAACCCATACGCCAGTTGTGTAGTGCAGGGTCGGCGTAATGCTTGATATAGGTCAGATATCAGTTGCAAGGGGTCTTCCCTTTGTATGATAGATAGTATGTCTGGGTTGGTCAGTTGAGGGTAGCCAGTAGTAAATTGTGAAGTGAGGGCATGTTTCAGCTGTAGGAACCTAAAAAACATACTGTTGGGTAGTGCAAACACTTCTTTCAGGGCCTGGAAGGGCTTGGGCCTATTGGGGTTCAAGACTTGATGTAGGTATATGATCCCCTGATCTATCCATAACCTTGGTTCCGGGATAGTGAGTAATTCTGGTAAATCATTGTTGAACCATAAGGATTGAATATTTAAAAGAAACCCGCAACCATCAGCACAGGGATCACTTCTTATTCAATGTAAGGACTGTCTGTTATGCTGATAAAAAACAACAAAAAATGTAGCTTTAACAAAATTAGAAAACAGGAACTTTTGTTGTTCTCATTGTAAAGTTCCCGTCTTGCTTGGGGATTTGGTGTTGCAAATTCCATGCTATATTTATTTGTTTTATAGTTCTATGGCTTTCTCTTTTCTCTGCTTTGCTAGGCTGCTAAGCTGGTGACTCACATTTAAAAGGATTCCTTTTTTTTCGGTATCCTCCCTCCTCTAGACAGCTCCCAGAGTTCTAATTTATTCCCAATATTGCCTCATGGAAAAAGGTTTTAATGCTGTGTGTAAAAAATTAAAAAAAAAAAAAACTGTTTTACGAACATCTGTACACTGCAAGGATGCAAGGATATTCAAAAACAATTTAAATTTATATCCAACAACATTGGCAAATGTTGATCTGAGAAATTAACATGGTATTCTGTTTGGTAGTTTAGCTGTGTTTTGCACAGATACAATATATAATTCTGATTCCCCAGCACTCCGTCTTCTAGCCGGTAGCTTAAAGCAGGGGTAGGCAACCTGCGGCCCTCCAGCTGTTGTGGAACTACATTTCCCATGAGGCACTGCAAGGCTGGCAGTTACAATTATTCTGAGGCATGATGGGACTTGTAGTTCTG
>BLSH010173708.1:5308-28628 GCA_018402905.1 Glandirana rugosa | reverse complement strand
TATATTTTTTTTTACAAAAGTAGCCAAAACCGGCTAAATATAAGAAGGAGTATAAACACTATTTTTTTTTTTATCACAAATATGAGGAAGAATATAAATCGGCCAAAACCGATGAAAACATTTTTTTTTATATTTTTTTTTTGGATTTGTATTTTAGCAAAAAGTTAGAAATGTGGGTTTTTTTGAAAAATTGTCGCTCTTCTTTTTTTTATAGCGGTGATCAGAAATGACGCAGAGGTGATCAAATACCACCAAAAGAAAGCTCTATTTGTGGGGAAAAAAAGTACGCAAATTTCGTTTGGGTACAACGTCGCACGACCGCACAATTGTCAGTTAAAGTGATGCAGTGCCGAATCGCAAAAAGTGCTCTGGTCCTAACCTGGGAAATTCTCCGGGGCTGAAGTGGTTAATGTACTCCAAGAAATGGATGTTAGAAAAAAAATTTCACAGCAATAGTCTAATGCCAACTATTAATTCGAACAGTATTTTTGATCATGATGTTTCATATTACTTTTCAATATTTAATCACTCAAACAGTCAGATAAAAGATCAATGCATATACAGTATGTGATGGTATTTCAAGCTTCAGATGTCATTGAATGATAAAAAGCACAGAGTAAGCAGTAGTACAATTCAAGAATAAAATTATAGTATTTGAGAATATACATGGTTTACGTGCAAACAAAACACCATTAAAAAAAACTGGAAAAATCAAAGAATAACAATCGAGATAAACAACAAATGAAAGACATCCAGTGAATAAGAGGACATTGTGTAATCCAGAGTGGTACAGAAAAGCAGAGAATCACATTAAGGTGAGAATAATTCCAAGACCCTCCCTCCACTAAGAAACCAACTGACAGGCTTTTAATTATCAAAATACAAGTACAAAGTCCGCATATCTTGTACAATTGGCAGAGCATATACTTACCCCTCTAAATCCACATCTGAGATTATACTTATGAGTCGTATATTATTGTATCATTGTAAGTTTTTCTATTCACAACCTGTTATGAAACAAGCAATAAATGGTAACTGGTATTATTTTTTTCTTCTATCCTGAATGTATACAGTCTACATATAAAAATATGGAAATTCAGGCTCAAGACATGCTGACAGCGTCCCACTTGCATGTGTCAAACCTGATTAGCCAAATACAACAGTGCAAGTAAGTAAGCTGTGGTGTGAGTGAATGAATGAGCTTTCTAGACATTCTCCATAATAACATTGCAGGTCCCATTTACACAACACAAACGCAAGATAATTTGCCTGGTGTCCTATAGTTTAGACCACCGCATTGCATTGGTGTGCACTGAAACAATGCAACGAGTTGGGATGGAATCCACCACGTCTGAACACCACTGTGGTTAATGGAGCTCAATAAAATGTCTCTTGTAACATTTCAATAAAGTTCTAACACGAAAAAGTAAACCATGCAATGCACCATTATTGGAGCCTGAGCACTGTATCTTCCCAGAGCACACCAGCATCTATGCAATCAGCAGGGCTGCTAGTGTGAATCAGCCCTTAATGTGCAAGCCATACTTAAACATTGTTTTTCCCTTTTGGTCTGTTAGATATAGCATTGAAAGTGTATTTTTGATATTCTGTAAGCATAAACAATACCTATTAATCCTGCCAGAAATAAAGTGTGCAATGGTATTGCACAGAGCTGTCCCATACCTCCTCTTCTGGAGTCTCCTGCCGGTGCTATCCGCTCCTTCTTCTAAGAGTGCCTCTCAGCCAGCTGTGTGCTGAGGGGGCATCCATGTGGGCTCTCCCCAAGCCGTGCTGTGTGTGCTTCCAGAGATGCACACAGTCAGGGCCGGACTGGCCATAGGGCACACCGGTCATATGCCCGGTGGGCCGGGGCCACCGATCCGCATGTAATTTTGGCCGCCCGCCCGACTATTGCTAGACAGCCTGGCTGCTTAGGCCAGTCCTGGTAATCCACGGTCGGCTCCGCGGAGAGGGCCACACCGCATCCATTCTTGCCGCTGGCCAGGTTCCCTTCCCAGTCCCCAGCAGCGAGCATCAACAGCCAAGGCAGCTGGGCTGATCCGTGAGCCGGCGCTGCTCACACAGCCTCACCGCAGCTTCCCGGCCAACTGTTCAGCTGAGGAGAGCGGCTGGAAATGCAGGGGTTCAGCCAGAACAGGTGACCATGAAGGAAGGGGGAGGAGTCTCACCAGCCGCAGACACACATGAGGCCCTGAGCTGCAAAAAATTAAGTGATGCCATTCCAATGCCATTGCCACTGCACATCATGCCAGCCTGCCTAAGTGCCTGCCTATTAATACTATATAATGCTGAACGGTAAAGAGATGGCAGCCATCAGCCAGTGTGAGAGACTCGGCACAGTTCTTCTTGGGCCCAAAAGGTGTCCTCATTAAACGCCACAGTGGGGAGGCAGCAACTTACCGCAGCTTTGGCGCCGTTATTTGGGTGGCAGCGGGGGTGTTTTTGACCCCCAAGATGGGGTTAAAAGCGCCTGCGTGTGGTGATTCCAAAGTGGTGTATAGGCGCTTCAGAAGCGGCGCCCATTCTTTCCAATGTACAGGGGTGGTGTAGGAGCAGTGTATACACCACTCCTACACCGCCCCCAAGATGCTGCTTGCAGGACTTTTTTTTTCTAATGTCCTGCAAGCGCACCGCCCCAGTGTAACAGCACTCGGGCTTTCACACTGGGGTGGATTGGGGGGCATTTTTCAGGTGTTATTTTATCGCTAAAGCGCCTAAAACATCAATGTATAAATGACACTGGCAGGAAAGGGGTTAACACTAGGGGTGAACAAAGGGTTAACTGTTCCCTCCCTGTGTTCTAACTGTAGGGGGGATGGGCTGCCACAGACATGATACAGATCGCTGTCCCCGATGACAGGGAATAGAAGATCTGTGTCATGTTCCCCTTCAGAATGGGGATTCGCCTTGTTTACAAAAGCAGATCCCCATTCTGCCTCTGTTACAAGAGATCGCAGGTTGCCAGTGGACATAGAGAGTCCGCCTGACCTGCGTGCACACTCCCGCTGCACACATGGGGGATCGCATCCCGGGTGCTGCCGCCGCTATTCCTCATTAGGGAACCCAGAAGTGAAGTCTTTCAGCTTCACTGCTGGTTCCCTATCGCAAAGCACACTGCGCTGTTTTGATTGGCCCGGCGGTGGAGGAAGGAGGATTGGTCTGAATATAACTAAAATACATCAAGAAACCGGTAGTTGTCATTTGTAATGTGGCTTGAAAAAAAAAAATGGGCTGCTCAGCCTAAAATGCCCAGGCCTAATTTTTGTCCCAGTCCAGGCCTACACACCGTGTAGCTCAGCCATGCCCCCCTGTTTTCTCCCCACAGGATTTCACTGACAGCAATATGAACCGGTGGCTTCCACTGTTGTCAGTGTCTCCTATAAGACCAGGAAGGAGCAGTGATGCTCCTGGGATAGCGCTGGGCCAGAGAGAGGAGGCAGATAAGTGTTTAGGGACAAGTATTGGGGTGTTCTTTCCCTTAATGCATAGAATGCATTGAGGTAAAAAAACACTTAGTTTTGCTGTAAGACTCCCGTCTTCTGTCTTGAATGTGCCTCCAGTTGGTGCAAATGCTTGACTAAAATGCTGGACTGCAGAAGCTTTGTGCAATAAGCGTTTGATCCATATGGCCATCAAGGCCCAATGTCTCCTTAGATTGGCTCATGATAGTATCATCAAGGTTGCCACTGGTAGCAGGAGCACTTATCTTCTCCAGTAGAAGAAACCCAGTGAATTGTAGGTTAAGTAATTTCCCTTGCTGACCAAGCAGTGGTCCTTTCATTTTTCCACTTCTTGACTTTAGAGTCCATTGAGGAACACAGGTCTGACTCCTTATTTTTTTTATTTTTTTTTATCATGCTCTCTATACTGCTTTGCTACAAATTTGAAGCTGGCTTATAGTTGCAAGGTTATACTCTGGGCTGGGCTATTTGCCAGTGTCCAGTCCTGTAGGCAGCAGTATAACCTGAAGATTAAGACTTTCTGTGTGTCATTATGGACTGCAAGAAAAGGATTTTTTTTACCAGCAGGTGAAAATAAAACCTTGTTGCAAAAGGAGATAGGAAATCATAAGAGAAATGACAAACAGAACTTCAGCTGTCATTTTTGTTACTCATGAAATGGTGAATACTGTTCCCATGATTTCCGGGAGAAGTGTTTAACTGCACAGACATGTGCCTGCAGGTATGAGTATGGTAGGGCATATAAGACACTGCTTTTCTATACATTGATCAATCATAACCTTATGACCACCCACCTAATATTGTGTAAGTCCCTCTTTTATCACCAAAACAGATCCTTTTGCCACTGAAACAATTCTGCCTGGTCAAGGTATGGACTCCATAAGACCTCTGAATGAATGCAGTAGTATTTGGCACCAAGTCATTAGTAGCAGATCCTTCAAGTCCTGCAAGGTGCGAGGCGGGGTCTCCATGGATTGGACATGTTTTTCCAGTGCTTCCCATACATGCTCAATTGGATTGAGATCTGGGGAATCTGGAGGCCAACTCAGCACCTTAAGCTTGTTGTGTTCCTCAAACCATTCTTGAACCATTTTTGCAGTGTGGAAAGGTGCATTATCCCACTGAAAGAGGCCACTGCCATCTGGGAATATTGTTTCCTTAAAGGGTTGTACTTGGTCAGCAACAATGTTTACTTAGGTGGTATGTAACATCCACATTAATGGCAGTACCCAAGGTTTCCCAGCTGGACATTTCCCAAAGCATTACACTGTCTCTGCCAGCTTTCCTTCTTCACATATTGCACCCTGGTGCCATCTCTTCCTTGGGTAAGCACACACAACTAACCATCCACATGGTGTGAAAGAAAATGATATTCATTGCACCAGACCACTTTCCATTGCTCTGTGGTCCAGATCTGATGCTCACATGCCCATTGTAGGCACTTTTAGCTGTGGGCATAGGTCAGCATGAGCAGTTTACGGCTACTCAGCCTCATATACAACAAACTGCGGTGCTTATTTTTTCTGCTATCATTTTCATGGACAACATGTTTACTTGCTGCCTAATATATTCCACCAACTTTCAGATGCCATTGTAACAAGATCATCCACATTCTACATGTAAAGTTTTACTAAACCCAGTAATATGAAAATAGTTCATGTGCCCGCCCTCAGCTTATAAATCATCTTTTTACATTAAAATACTGCCGCACTACCTTTTTGGATGCTCTGTATACCACAGTTAAATGATAAACTGCAGAGTTTCTCCAGTGCTGAGAGTTCAGGTAGGAGGATATTTCCACTACAGCCTGTATACACGCCAACGTGTGATGTCAGTATCATGTGATCTGGCAAGCTCTGAAAACAAGAAAAAGTTCTCTCCAGCATAATAGACACGACTGAGCATGTGCAGTTTGGCTACCCTGCCTGTATTAGATGGCCTTCTCCAGATAGACAGTGCAGGGAGGGAAGAATCTATGCATACAGGATAAAACAGCCTTTTCACACAATGCAGAGGATTAACCCCTTAAGTTCCACGGTGAGTATAACAAGCATGCTATGCTGCATATACAGACAGATTTTACTGTTGTGGGTTTAGTAACACTTTAACCTGTCAGTGGTCATAACGTTATGGCTGATTGATGTATGTATTTCTACTTTATATTTTGCAGGGAAAGTTATAATACATGTGCATGTAGACATTGGGCATTGTGTTTTCTACTCAGCATTTTTTATTCTAGAATTCGTAAGCTGAACCGCTTTCATGAGATCGTAGTTCAAGAACTTTCTACGCTTGAGGCTGACACACAGGCTTTGAGAGAGCTGGAGAAAGAAACACTGGTAAGTCAAACAATGCACCCGCAAAACCACCCCCCCCCCCCATGGTCGGGTCACACGCACCACCTCCTGGTGGATCAGACAGACAGTCGGGTCACCCGCAACACCCAAACCCCCCCCCCTCGTCGATAGGTTACCAGCTATGGTGCAGTGCTCTGATCACGTGGTTCAGAAAAATCAACCCATTGGAATCCATGTGTCCGGCACCCGGATTAGGGGGCTGGACGCATGGATAGAGGGGCTTCCTGCATTACAGGCAACCACTAATTCCTATCAGGTAACTGGGATATTGGAGGCTTAGGCCCAGTGTACACTACAGCTCCTAAACTTGAGTTTAGGAGCTTTTGGTATTTTTTGCCAAAGCTACTAAACTTAACTCCATAAAAAACCTGTGTCCATGTACACATAGGCTTTTAGCAGCATTTAGGAGCTGCTACAGTTAGGGAAGGCCTACCTCTCCTGAATGCAAAAGAATTATATTCAGGATAGGAACGTTTTCATCGCCGGCCGTGGGAAACTGAAGAACGCATCAAAATCGCTCAGACTACATTTATTCCAACAATATTCCCTCACAAACATCACCTGCCCATCCTGATGTTGGCCAGGTCAGTGTGGTTTGAGCTTAAATGCCTCATTTCATTTCAGGACCTCCCAGATAGCTTATTCTGTTATAGGACAGCCCTATATTAGCACAACCTAGTTAATTTCTAAATACTGCAGACCTTTACTAAGAGGGAATGTTGTACTCATCAAACACAATTCTAATGCACCTTCTATACCAGTGATTCTCAATCAGGGTTCAGTGGAACCCTAGGGTTCCTCAGAGGTTGCTAGGGGTTCCTTGAGCAATGGTCAAGTTCTACCCCTTAGGTAAATTTCCACTGACACCATTGCAATTTTTATCTATCTGTAAGGGGGTCATTTTTCTCAATGACCACAAGTGTAAGGACCATTCTTCCCACTGATCATCACACTAATGTATCATGAGTTGTAGATTTATAATTTTAAGCAGGTGTTCCCCGAGACCGGAAAACTATTTCAAGGGTTCCTCTGTGTTGAAAAGGTTGAGAAAGGCTGTTCTATACAGTAGATTCCTACAGCTACGCCATGGCTTGGTTTTAATCACAGATCAGAATAAATCCATCTCTTAATACCCACTTAAAGGAAAGTTGCCCTAAAGTGTTCATATACACTATCTATTCCCACTTGCTACAAACTAAACTGGGTAAAACTCAACCAGCTGTTAAGACTAGATGGCACACCCTACTACCTGCTATGTCTACATAGGAATAGGATAATATATGCTCCTCTAGTATAATAGTCTCACCAGCAGCTTTTAATATAATCATTCATTAGTAAAATGAACACCAAACATACCAATCTCCTGTTCGACAACATTAAATGGGACATATGGGAACCCCCCATGGTATATTACGTTATTCATAACCTGATTAGGGGATCTCATATTATAACTGATATTGGCCAGCAAGATATTGCTCACCACCTTAGGGCAACTCCTTTTTCCCTGTACACCCAATGTTTATTTAGTATACTAGATGAAGAATATTGGCCACGCTATACTAGAATGTTTTATATTATACTATAAACCTTTCTTGGGGCTTGCATACTTTTTCAGGAGAAACTTCAAACTCTCCACTCCTGAACTGTGGCGGGTTTCCCCACTGACAGCTGAATGTAAACAAAAGAATCATGGCAATGAAAAATAAAGAAAAAAACAGTGAACTTAGACCCCTTAGAGTCTGGTATGGATTTTAAGGGAAACCCCATGCCATAATTAAAAAAAAAAAAAATTTTTTGGTGTCCCTCCCAAAATCCATACCAGACCCTTATCCAAGCATGCAGCGCAGCAGGACAGTAAAAGGCCCCCTCTCAACATGGAGTGGGGGGGGGGGTTCTTTGATGAGGACAAGGTTCTTTTCCCCACAACCCTGGTCGCTGGTTGTGGGTGTCTCTGGGCAGGGGGTTTATCGGAATCTGAAAGCCCCCATCAACAAGGGAGCTCCCCCATGTGAATGAGTATAAGGGTACATTGTCCCATATTGTACCACTACTCATTCACCAAATACAGTGTCGTCAAATAAAAACAGTTTTTGATAATTCCTTTAGTAAAAGAAACAACTATGTCCCCTGATATAAATCCAGCATCAAGTCACGTTGAACGCCGCTGCCACTGACCTGAGGAAAAAAAAATAGGATGCACCCGACAAAGGTTCCCGTGGTCTTATAGCTCCGCCCTACGCCCCCCACCAGAATATTCCAATCAGTGCTCTCTGCCATTGGCTGAGAGTGCTGATCAGGAGTCGGTCAGATGCTGGTCCAACAGAAGCCAGCTGAGCGGCCTGCTTTTGTCGGACAGACAGGCATCCTTGCAGTTGAAAATGAATGTTGATTTGACCTCAATAACCGCTAAAAAATTGGGACAAACATTCTGAAAATGAAAACTTGTGAACTAAACCCTACTAGTGTATGGACTGGTTTAGTCTGAAACTAGCCTAGAATATTTGGGAAGTGATGTTCCAGCTGGTTGCCACCTACATTTTAAAGACCAGCATGCTGGCTTATTTGGGATTCTAACTTTTTTTTTTTTTTTTTTTTTTTACCACTGAGTGTTTAATACCACACTGATAATTTCCTTCTACTTTTTTCTTGAACAGGACATTTGGGAGAACCAAACTTTGAAAGTTAAACAGTTTTGTGTAAATCAATCAAAAAGGTATGCATGGTTATGTTATACATGAAATATCCAGGTTTTTTTTTTAAGCATTCAGTTTTTATTGGTACATTTTCATACAGTACAAACTAAGATGCATCAATACGAAAAGGAGAGAAACAAAAGATATTGGTACTTTTCTACAGCATATGGGTTAAACAGCTGTGTACATATGTAACTGAGGATTATCATATTTCAGAAATAAACAATCAAAGAGACTGTAGTAGCATAAGGGAGTGCTGACATAGAACAAATATTAAATGTGTGTAAATCAAAGGGAAGGGTGCCTTCCCCAACCGCCCACACCCCTCTTCGGGATCATGCTGTGTAGGGGGTCGGGAAAGGCTTCTGCCTCCGACTCCCTCTATCAATGAGGAGGGAAGACAATATGTTTCAACTAACTAGTTGTAATCAGCAATTAATTGGGAGGAAAGTTCCTGTGGGTAATCGTTTCAATAGGAAGAGGAGTCTAACGGGGGCGTAGTCAGGAGTCAGATTGGTCCTGTCCTCAGGGGGTGATCTGGAGGTGTCCTCATGACATAGTGTTCCTAGGGTCGGCTATGCCACTTGGCCCAGAGGGTGGAGAAGGACCGGGTGGTCATATTTGCTTTTGCAAAGGAGAGTTCCAATTTCCCATGGAAATTTATTAAGAGAATAACATCCTGGAGTGAAGGGGGAGAGCTGTTTTTCCATTTCCTTGCAATTGCCAAGCGGGCTGCTATGAGGATGTGGGTAGCAAGAGTTCTATTGTGTTTGGGCCATAGGGGGACTGAGAGGCCCAGCAGTAGGTCTAGGGGGAGAAGTGGTCCGTTGATGTCGCACATGTGCTGAAGAAGGTTCTGCACGCTTTGCCAGTAGTGACCGAGGTGGGGGCACTCCCACCATATGTGATATAGAGATCCGGGATGATTGCAGTTTCTCCAACAGTAAGGAGATGCGGTAGAGTAGATAGACGCAAGCCTTGTCGGGGTGTAATACCATTTGTGGAATAGTTTCTGGAGTGATTCCCAACGTGTGACACAACTTGAAAGTTGAAGTGGGAGAGCCAAGGCCGGTGTCCATTGTTTTATGGGGGGGTTTGCCCCTGTGAGCCTCATCCAGTATTTTGTCAAGAGTGGGAGTTGGTCTTCTGGAGGTGTAGTAAGAAGGTTGTATAGGTAGGAGATTCCTTTAGTAGCTGGTTTAGGAGTCTCAAAGTATTTGATAATGTCTGTTAAATAGGAGGTCTCATTTGTCACCAGAAGAGTATTTAGTAGAGATCGTACGCTTAGATACAGGAAAAATGATGATTTGGGTACATCATAGGTCTGTCGCAATTGCTGAAACGTGTGCATGCCCGTGGGGGCCAGTAGTTGCCCAATGGATTGTATCCCTTTCGATTGCCAAGAAGTGAGAGATAAGTCCGGGGTGAGTAGTTCCAATGCCTTGATGGGGATATGTTGGAGTGTTGCAGCCTCAATCCGTGGAGGTTGTCCCGCTAGTGATGACCATACCCTGAATGCAGCAGTGATGGTTTCATGAAGTGGTGATGGGGTTTTTGATGGAGAAGGAGAGTGGCTAGTTTCAATTTTGGTTCTGTGGTCATTGCCATTGCTTCTATTTGAGTTCACGCTTTATTTCTTGATGGTTTCCACCAGTCCTTTAGTTGGTCCAGTATGGTAGCTTTGTAGTATGCTTGTAAGTTTGGTGCTCCCATTCCCCCCGTTACGAACAGGGGTTAGAAGTGTTTCTTGTTTCAGCCTCGGAACCTTATGATGCCAGATGAATGAAGAAATTACTCTTTGAAGTAAACGTATTTGGGAAGGGAGGAGGGGTACTGGGATAGTGCGGAAGAGGTACAGAACATGCGGGAGTAAATACATTTTTGTTTGAGCTATTTTGCCTGCCCATGAGGTGGGTATGTGGGCCAGGTCCTTGGATATGCGTTCAAGGGTGTCTTTGGTTTTATCGAAATTTATCTGAAGTATTGCATTACTAGGGTAGGTTAGTACTGTGCCAAGGTACAGAAGTTGAGAGGTTGGGGACCATTTGAAGGGTGTGATTGTGGAGATGTCAGCTGTGGTTTTTGTGTCTATGCCCAGCCCTAACATGGTAGATTTACTGCTGTTAATTTTATAAAGTGATACTTCACTGAATCTATTGAGGATGGCGTGTACTGCGGGTAGGGATGTTTCGGGATTTGATAAGGTGATAATGACATCGTCTGCATAGAGACCTATTTTGTGTTGTGTCTCCCCTACAAGGATTCCCTTGACCCTATTATCTTCTCTGATCATTTGGGCGAGTGGCTCCATTATCATGGCAAAGATTAGGGGTGATAAGGGGCACCCCTGTCTAGTACCATTTGTTATTAGAAAGTGGTCTGATTTCATACCGGAGGTCCACACCCTGGCACTAGGAGATGTATATAGGCTCATAATCGCTGACAGGATTCTGCCCGACAGACCGAATTTTTGGAGCACTGCTTCCATGTAACCCCGGTGGACTCTGTCGAACGCCTTCTCTGCATCCAGGGAAAGGAGGAGAGAAGGCGTTCGACTGTGCTCCGTCCACTGGATAAGGTCAATTAAGCGTCTTGTGCCATCTGAGGCCTGTCTTCCCAGTACGAAGCCAACCTGGTCGGGATGTATGATTTGGGGAATTAGAGGGCCTAAACGTTGGGCAATTAGTTTGGCATAAATTTTGGTGTCGGTATTTAGTAATGAGATTGGGCGATAGTTTGCTGGGTTAGTGGGAGATTTACCCGGTTTCGGGATGGTGACAATTAGTGCTTCTAGAGCTTCTGGGGGTATTGTTCCAGTATCCGCATAGTTGTATACTTTACAAAGGTGGGGGTAAGTAAGGAGTGGAATTTTTTAAAGTACTCATTGGGGAAACAGTCTGGCCCGGGGGACTTATGGTGTGGGAGTTTGTTGATGACTTTTTGGATTTCCTGGGGGGAGAAAGGCTGTGTAAGTGATTCTAGTTGCGAGGTGGATAAGGATGGGAGGTTTATTTCGGAGAGAAAGCGTGCTATGAGTTCTTTTGAAGGAGAGGTATTTGGTTCGGAGTCTTTGAGATTGTAGAGCTTGCCGTAGAAACTACTGAACTCATTTGCGATGTCTAGAGGGTTGGTTAATTGTTTGCCTTGTGGGTTAAGTAAGGAGTGTATCTTGGCATTGGCCACTTGTTTCTTATATTGTTTGGCCATATATGCACTCGCTCTGTTGGCCGAGGTGTAATATTGGAGTTTCAGTTTTTTGACATAGAAATCAAATTTCCTGCGTAGGTGTGTGCTTAGCTCGCGTCTGAGAGATATCAGGTTTTGGGATAAGGTTGGGGACGGTTGTTGTTTAATAAGAGTTTCCGTATCCCTAATCTGCTGCAAAAGGTTTGTTGTGATGGCTGTGTGTGCTTTTTTTTTCTGGGCTCCTAGTTGGATGAATAGGCCTCTCATGACTGCCTTGTGTGCATTCCACACTGTGTTGCAGCACACTGCGGGATCAGCATTTAGTTGAAAGTACGTCTTAAGTTCAGACTCTATCTTTTCCTCTATCTTTGGGTCAGCGAGAAGAGAGCTGTTCAGTCTCCAGATGGTGTATTTGGGGACATGGTTAGAAAGGGAGAGTTTGATAGAGACTGGCGCATGATCACTGCACGTAATCGTACCTATATTTGCCTCAGAGACATTTTGTAGTAGGATTTTGTCAGTGATAAACATGTCAATCCGAGAATAGGAGTTTATGCAGGCACCTCCATGGATCATACAGATCCTCATCGTGTAATAGAGAGGAGAGAGCTGAGGGTCTCCTTTTGGAGGGGTTTGAGGTGTCTATAGCCGTATCTATTATGTCGTTAAAGTCCCCACATAATATGAGGGGATCAGAGCGAAAGGGAGACACTTTGTTCAGTATATTTTTAAAGAATTGACGTTGTCCCTTATTAGGGGCGTAGAGGTTTACTAGGGTTATTCGTTGACGGTCTATCTTTAATGATAATATGAGGTATCTACCCTCTGGATCTGCTTCACTGTGGTGAATCATGTGTTGGACATTAGCTCTTATGGCTATCAGCACTCCTCTGTGTTTTTTGAGGGCGTTGGCCGTGTAGATGGTTGTGTATTTCTTGTGGGTGCATTTGGGGGCTTTATTTCAGGCGAAGTGCGTCTCTTGTACGCAAAGAATGTCTGCGTACTGGGACTCGGCTTCCTTCCATAGCATGTTTCTCTTAAAAGGAGAGTTTAAACCCTTAGCGTTGATTGAGGTGAAGTTTACCGTCATTATGTGGGGATTCTGAAAGTGTGCGTAGGGTAGGCAAGATTATAACTGTAGGTATAAGGGGACAGGAGAGAGATCTTTATAGAGTCAAATTGGTTGCAGTGTTTCAAAGATATTTGGGGGTTTGGGATGTTGAAGTGGTATTGGTTATTTGCTGAAGTAATACACTGATCACTGGTTTCTTGGTGGAGGGAGGAGAAAGCAGTGTACAAGTACTTCTATTGTATGAAAATGTTAACCTTGCGCGAAAAACATAATAAGGAGTAAAGATATTAGAAAAAAAAAACAGAACAATAACAATGCAAATTCACAGTGTGCTTGGCACACAGTAACCTGGGGAGGTGTCGTCAGGGAGAAGTTGTGCCCACACTTAGACCCTGTTTTTGGGGTGAGGGACCCATGCTTGGGGGATAGTTAAGTTTTGGATTTGCGTGGGGTTTGGTTCCGTTTCTGAGTAGCTGGAGCAATGGTACCTCTGTGTGCGATCGGGCCCGGAGGAAGTGGCAGAAGACCCCAATTGGTGAGTTTTTTGTATCCATCTTTAGGGAGATAATATAGGTATAAGCTGATGCTGGTAGGTAACCAGTAGTTCGGTCGGGAAACCCCATTTGTAGGTTTTCTGTTTTTCCTGCACTATGGAGGTGATTGGAGTGAAAGCCCTACGCATTTCCATAGTGGCTCTAGAGAGATCATTGAAGAGCTTCACATTGGAGTATGGGGCTGGTAATGGGTGGTTGTTTTTTGCTGCTTGTAAGATTTGTTCCTTTACATTAAAGTAATGTATTTTAGCAAGGATGTCTCTTGGTACATCAGGAGCTAGGTGTGGGGGTTTAGCGATCCTGTGGGCTCTGTCAATGGTGATGTCACGGGCGTTAAGATGGGGGAGTAGCTTTGCAAAAAGTTGATGGAGGTGGGGGATGATTTCATTTGGTTTGATCGATTCCGGGATTCCCCTGAATTTTATGTTTTGTCTCCTAGAGCGGTCTTCTAAATCTGCCAATTTTAAATTGATACGCTGCAATTCAGCCTCATAGTGGTCATGAACATCTAGCAGTTCATTATGAGCTTTAGAATGGTCTGACATGCGGTCTTCTAAGGCAGCAGTTCTGTCCTCTAAGTAGTCAACCCTTTCATGTATCTGTGTGATAGAGGTCTGAAGTTCCCTATGTAGGTCCTTTTGGAGTGTCAGCAGCATGTGTTTTAGCATAGTCTCTGACACAGGAACATCTGCTGCTGGCATTGCTGCTAATGTCATATGAGCCTCCGTGTCTTGGCCAGAGCTAGAGTTGGACCAGGAATGTTTCTTGGTGAGCGGCTCTTTGTTAGGAGACAGTGCTGGGGATGTTGCTGTTCTCTTACCTCTGTCAGACGGACTGGCTGAGGGTTGTAGTTCTGGTGAGGAGAGAGTGTCCATTTCCTCCCTGAGTTCTCTGTCCCGCTGACCGCTCGCTAGGGCATTGTTGTGGGGTGTAGCAGGGTGCGAGCCTTCGTTCTGGGAGCGGCCTTGTGCACCGCGTTCGTTCCCTGAGGCGGCGCCATCCTGGGCCTGGTTCATCGCTGCGGGCTTATAAAAATCTGTGAGGCGGCGGGGAGCTGGCGGTTTCAGATGACTCCCCTGCATACCCGGGAGGTAGGGGCTATTGTTCCCATCGGAGTGTGTGTAGAAATCGGGTCCGGTCGCTGCGTTTCAGTCAGGGTCTGTCGTGTGGAGCGGAGCACTGGACTCAAGCATCCATCTTGGTCCGCTGCAGGCCACGCCCCATGAAATATCCAGTTTTAAGTAGTTATATATTGATATTTGATTATAACCAAAGCATCCCAAATATATTCAGGTTAGAGAGTTGCCAGTTTGCTAGACCACAAAAGTTGTTTTCATATTTTTATAATTTTCTGTCATTTTCTCTCAAAATGTTTGTAACTGAATTCCAACTGTGGCAATTTTTACATAGTTTACATAACTTGGACCAATGTAAGCATGTATGTGCCATAGCTGTGGGATCCCCATGGAATCTGTTAATTACTGTAGTAGGCATGTAGTAGTCCCATGCTGAGCGGCTGGCCTGCTACATTGTGAACACAGGAGATTGCTCAAGTGGCATGGGCACCATTCGGGGAACACTTTGCATTTCCCAAATGAATGCAAAGCATTCACTTATTGGAAGTGGAAAGGCGGGATGATGACCTCACAATCTCCACCTCATCCAATCAGGGAACACTTTTGCAGTGTCTTATACAGTGATTTCCAGCTTTAAGGTTAGTCCCACAGATATGACTCACACATTGTCTCACAAAGGTGAGTACACCCTTCACATTTTTGTAAATATTTCATTATATCTTTTCATGTCACAACATCTTTTCATGACACATTGCTACAATGTAAAGTAGTGAGTGCACAGCTTGTATAACAGTGTAAATTTGCTGTCCTCTCAAAATAACTCAACACACAGCCATTAATGTCTAAACTGCTGGCAACAAAAGTGAGTACACCCCTAAGTGAATGTCCAAATTGGGCCCAAAGTGTCAATATTTTGTGTGGCCACCATTATTTTTCAGCACTGTCTTAACCTTCTTGGGCATGAAGTTCACCAGAGCTTCACAGGTTGCCACTGGAGACCCCTTCCACTCCTCCATGATGACATCATGGAGCTGGTGGATGTTGGAGACCTTGCGCTCCTCCACCTTCTGTTTGAGGATGCCCCACAGATGCTCAATAGGGTTTGAAGACATGCTTGGCCAGTCCATCACCTTTACCCTCAGATTCTTTAACAAGGCAGTGGTTGTGTTGGAGGTGTGTTTGGGGTCACTATCCTGTTGGAATACTGCCCTGCAGCCCAGTCTCTGAAGGGAGGGGATCATGCTGTGCTTCAGTGTGTCACAGTACATGTTGTCATTCATGGTTCCTTCAATGAACTGTAGCTCCCCAGTGTCAGAAGTACTCATGCAGCCCAGACCATGACAATCCCACCACAATGCTGGTCTATACGCAAGACACACTTGTCTTTGTACTCCTCACCTGGTTGCCGACACACATGCTTGACACCATCTGAACCAAATAAGTTTATCTTGGTCTCATCAGACCACAGCACATGGTTCCAGTAATCCATGTCCTTAGTCTGCTTGTCTTCCGCAAACTGCGGGATTTCTTATGCATCATCTTTAGAATAGGCTTCCTTCTGGGCGACAGCCATGCAGGCCAATTTGATGTAGAGTGCGGCGTATGGTCTGAGCACTGACAGGCTGACCCCCACCCCTTCAACCTCTGCAACAATGCTGGCTGCACTGCTACGTATATTTCCCAAATACAACCTTTGGCTATGACGCTGAACACATGCACTCAACTTCCTTGGTCGACCATGGCGAGGCCTGTTTTGAGTGTTAACTGTCCTGTTAAACTGCTGTATGGTCTTGGCCACCGTGCTGCAGCTCAGTTTCAGGGTCTTGGCAATCTTCTTTTAGTCTAGGCCATCTTCATGTAGAGCAACAATTAATTTTTTCAGATCCTCAGAGTTTTTTGCCACGAGGTGCCATGTTGAACTTCCAGTATGAGAGAGTGAGAGCGATAACACCAAATTTAACACACCTGAGACCTTGTAACACTAATGAATCACATGACACCGAAGAGGGAAAATGGCTAATTGGGACAATTTGGACATTTTCACTTAGGGGTGTACTCACTTTTGTTGCCAGTGGTTTAGGCATTAATGGCATTAATGGCTGCATGTTGAGTTATTTTGAGGGGACAGCAAATTTACACTGTTATACAAGCTGTACACTCACTACTTTACATTGCAGCAGAGTGTCATTTCTTCAGTGTTGTCACATGAAAAGATATAAAATTACAAAAATGTGAGGGGTGTACTCACTTTTGTGAGATACTGTACATACATACTTTGATCAAAGCATACCTGGAATTCAGCTTTAACTCAGACATTAACCTTTTTTTTTTTTTTTTTTTTTTTTTTTTTAGAATTGTTTTTGTCACACTAAATATTTATTTAAGCCTCTATTTCTTACTACTTTCTATTTTATTTCATGAAATATTGTTTTATCTCCACCATTTTTATACACCTGTAGTGGCTTCTTTTTCTGCCCTCCTTAATAGATAACTCATAGAAACTAAAGTTGTTTTTTTTTGTATAATCAGATTGTCTTTATTTAAGAAAAAAGTTTCACATTTTGCTATAAGAAAAAAAATAAAAAGAAAGAACACACAAAACAAACAACCAATAACCCCCCAGAACACTACAAACAAGTGGCAAACTTGTCCCGATATGCACAACCCAGAGAATAGCCATATATATGGGATGTATACCCAAAACATTATATCTTCTATATTAGACCTTATATAGCTGGAAATTTCTGGTCTGCTGATATATGCTGCTAACTGAGTGAGGGAGAATGATAGAACTGGTACATACTGAATATTCCACTCCTTATGATACATCATATTTTGCATGTTGAAACTTTATCCCCTCCTCTGGACCAAAGGAGCTGACATCTGCAATCTGTTCTGGAAATCACTTTATATTTTGCATGTGAGGCTACACATTGTGAGGGAGTATGAGTAAGGCATTACCACATATGAACTTTTTATAATTGTCTGTGGATTATGAACATATATGCCCATGCTCCTCCCATGGGCCAGTTGTGTACAGGCCACACCAAACTGCAGGATTGGTGCCCTCCACTATTGGAACATTGTCTTTTCAAATACAGTGCTTTCAGGACTAATCCCCTTGTGCATTAATCACGGCCACTTTCTACAGTTGGTTCGATTTTGGATATCCATTACCTATCAAGCTGTCTGTCCCAATATCCTCATATATGCATATATTTATTAAATAGAAATATTGGTAATATATCAAATATTTGACATGATGGGTGGAATTATTTTATGTGTGGCTCGTTTTGATACATTTTAGAGAGAAATAAATAAATTCCATTTTTAATGACAGCACCTGTCAGGAAAGTTTTTTTACTCTGGTATGGTACAATTCTATCCTGAGTCTGTACGATAAAGCAATTGAAGTGTGTTGAGCCAAAATCCAAATTTATTTAGATTTTTGAATTTTTCAGTACAGGCTTCTTTGAATACCAGCCAGAACATGTATACATGTATAATAAAAGCTGTCATATTATCCAATAAATTAAGTAAAGATACAGAAATGAAAATGCCACCTGTGTTCTGCCTCTTTGAATTGATACTGTTGCGTGTGATACTGTATAATGAGATGGCACTACATATCACTCATATGAAGTATGGTTTTTTTCAGACTTGAAGCAGTGCTTGGCGAGACCAACAACCTTGTTACAAAGGTATTGTATTTATTTTACACTTGCAAGAGAGGCAGCAATCCTGTCTGGATTTGAGATGTCCTGGACATCTGGGTCCAATCTGTCATTTCAAAGGGGAACAAAATAGAGCTTCGATCCCTGCCCCCTCTTTGTTTTCTACCTTCCAGTCTGCCAACTTCAGCACAAGTAGTTGTACTACTTTAAAAGAAAGATTTCATAGTTTCAACTCCAAACCTATTCCCAAAATCATGTAAGGGCATCTACCCAATACTGGACTCGAAATCCCTAAATTGATTTTTTTCATGTACCAAAATACCGGATGGAATCTTCAAGATCTGTCATTGTTTCCCTCAGACAAGGTTTTTTTTTTTTCATCAGTAGACCTACAAGATGCGTATCCCTATTTTACAATCACACCAATGCTTCCTGCATTTTTCTGAGATAGACCAGCACTTCCAGTTTGTGGCACTGCCAGTCAGGTTCTCTTCTCCAGCCCGAGTGTTCACAACAGTTCCTTCCCTGCTTCTGACTCCATTGTGAACCTATGTCAGTTTACCTTAATGACTTCCTATTTAAGGACCCCTCAGCCAAAACCGTGTCTGCCAACCAGACCATCCAGTTCCTTCAAACCTTAAGCTGGATACTCAATTTTTCTATGTCTTCCTATCAGCCCTTACATTGTCTGGAGTGCTTGGGTCTAATCTTGGACAGTGTTTTAAGGTAGAAACTTCCTCCCTTCAGAGAAAATGGCCTCCCTTAGGTCCCTCGGGTCACAACACCCTTGAATGTACTTTTAAATTGGGGTTCTGGGCCTCTTTTGGCATTTCCCTTTGCAAATTTTCACTCCAAACCCTTTTAAACCAGCATCCTTTAACCCCTTCCTTACCGGGCACTTAAACCCCCCTCCTGCCCAGACAAATTTTTGGCTTTCAGCGCTGTCGCATTTTGAATGACAATTGAGCGGTTGTGCGACGTTGTACCCAAATAAAATTTGCGTCCTTTTTTTCCCACAAATAGAGCTTTCTTTTGGTGGTATTTGATCACCTCTGCGTCATTTCTGATCGCTGCTATAAACAAAAAATGAGCGACAATTTTGCAAAAAAGAACAATATTTTTTACTTTTTGCTAAAGTACAAATCCATTAAAAAAAATTATTCATCAGTTTTGGCTGATATATATTCTTCTACATATTTTTGGTAAAAAAAAAATCGCAATCGGCCTATATTGATTGGTTTGCACAAAAGTTATCGCATCTACAAACTGGGAATTGATTTATGGCGTTTTTATTATTTTATTTTTTTTTACTAGTAATGGCGGCGATCTGCGATTTTTATCGGGACTGCGATATTGCCGCAGAAATGACGGACATTTTTTACACATTTTTGGGACCAATGACATTTATACAGCGATCAGAAATTTAAATGTCCACTGATTACTGTATAAATGTCATTGGCAGTGAAGGGGTTAACCTGCAGGGGGCAGTGAAGGGGTTAAATATGTTCCCTGGGTGTGTTCTAACTGTGGGGGGGCGGGGCTGGCCGGGACATAACAGATCTAACTGATCCCAGTGACAGGGATCAGTAGATCTGCTATGTCCCCTGTCACAGAACGGGGAACCGCCGTGTTTACAACGGCGGTTCCCCGTTCTGAGGCTCCTGAAGGAGATCGGCGGGTCCGGGCGGACATCGAGTCCGCCCGAGCCACGGGCACGCTCGCCCCGGCATTCCAGACCCGCGCTGGAGCCGTACTATGGCAATAGCGCGGATCTGGAGTGGTTAAGACCCGAAACAAGTGGACTCAATCCTTGTTTCATCCAATGCTTATGTCAAGTCAAATGAGGATCTCCCTAGCATACCTGCCTTGGAACTGGGAAAGTCATTCCTTCACTGAACTTGGAATGTGATTATGACAGATGCACATTTTGCAGGCTAGGGTGGAGTTAAAAACTCCCTGACTGTTCAGGGGACATGGTCCCCATAGAAGGTAAAACTACCCATTAACATTCTGGAACTGAGAGCCAACAGACTTTCTCTACAATATTGGATCTCCCTTCTAGAAGGTCACTTAGTTGAATTACAGGTAGACAATACCTACATCAATCATTAGCTTAGCAGCTTAAAGCGGAGTTCCACCCAGAATTTTTTTCTTTTACGTCATTCAAGTCCTTTGCCTATATAGGCTTACCTTTGAAGGAAAAAAAAATTATACTCACCCTAAGTCGCTTGTTGCTAGGTGGTCTCTGTAATCTGCCCTTTTAGGTTCGAGGCTCTTCTCCTCACTTCCTGCTTCTCCTGGCCTCCTGGGAGATGTGACTCATCATTTCCCAGGAGTCATTGGGCTTCCCTGTACTGTAAAATCGTGTTATATCCAGACAGGAAATGACGCGATTTAAGGCAGACCGAGATTGAGCAGTATATGATGGTTACCCACCATGCATTTCA
Source organism: Glandirana rugosa (assembly GCA_018402905.1). Taxonomy (NCBI): domain Eukaryota; kingdom Metazoa; phylum Chordata; class Amphibia; order Anura; family Ranidae; genus Glandirana; species Glandirana rugosa. The sequence goes on along the minus strand of BLSH010173708.1, from coordinate 8,087 downwards.
AGAGATGCCAGGAAACTACGGATGGGCTTCAGATGGACCTAAAATGGAAAATCCAGTAGTTAGAGAAACAAAATTGTGAGTAAAAAATACATGTCATTACTAGGCGGTTTGAAAGTAAGGAAACAAAAGGTTACATCTATTTAGTATTAAGAGTGGATGCCAAAAAAACATTTCTGCGTGGAACTCCGCTTTAATGCTTTCATGGGCAGAAATGTACATTTTGGCTCTCTCAGCCATCCACATCTCAAAGCCTTGACACAGAGGAGTGGTCTCTGCACCCAGAGATCTTTAAAAACCTCTGCCAAAGGTGGGGGAAAACCAGATCCTTGCCTCCAGGTTTAACAACAAGCTGAACAAATTTGAGTCCAAGCTCAAAGATCCTCTAGCCTTCGTTACATGCTCCTGTGAATTCTTGGACTCAATTTACAACTGGTTTATTCCTGGTCTCTGATAAAGATCCTCCCTCAATTGCTGCACAAGAGAAGGAAAGTGTGCCAGAGATTTTCACTGCACCAAATTGGCCAAAAGAATATTACACAAATGTACTTAGACTTCTGGTGGATGAGTCCTGGACTCTTCCAAACAGTCTATACTTACTGGCTCATGGCCTCCTCTTACATTCTGATTGTCAGTCACTGGCTTTAACGGCATGGCTATAAAAACTCAAGACTTAAAGGATAGAAGTATCTCTGTAAAGCGCTGCGCTAACTGTTGGCGCTATATAAATCCTGTATAGTAATAATCTCTGTTTCCATTTTTCCCACTCCCACAAGATTTACCATCATACATAGAAGGCTTACTTTGCAAGTGCAAATAGCTAAACCCTAGGAAATAGTCTGTCACTCAAATTTTGGCCTTTCTTCAGTCTGGCCTTGGCCAGCATCTGACACTGAGTACCCTCAAGGGACAGGTTTCTACCTTATCCATCTTTTCTCTGATCTCTGGATGTAAAAGAACAAGACCCCAAGCTCATGGCTGCAGTTGTTTTTTATAACAGCTTGCAGCCAGGATGTTTTTGTACTTTTGGCAGTCAGCAAATGGTTAAACCCTTGGGTTTTCTTGAGGGCCTTTTAGCAGTTCTGTTGTATTGTTGCCCACCCCTCAAGTTTACTGCTAGAGGATGTTCAATGGTCTATGAATACCAGTCCTGTGCTGTATGATTAAAGGATACGTTGGCCTTTATAAGAAATATAATAAATGCATATCTTTTTGCAAGAGCCTGTAAAGCATTGCACCTGCAATCAGCGGATTGCAGGTGCAATCTTAGGCTCCTGCAGACCGTCAATGTAGCTATCTGCCTTTACCTCATATGGGCAGGCAGTTGCTGAATGTCAAGAAGCATCAATGACCTAACTAGAGCACTCGCCAGCTCCCTGGGAGTTCATTGAAAACTACAAGCCATCAGCTGCAATAGTGTTTTGGTACAGGGGCTGCTGCATCACTTACAGTATCTCACAAAAGTGAGTACACCCCTCACATTTTTGTTAATATTTTATTATATCTTTTCATGTGACAACACTGTAGAAATGACACTTGGCTACAATGTAAATTAGTGAGTGTACAGCTTGTATTACGGTGTAAATTTGCTGTCCCCTGAAAATAAATCAACACACAGCCATTAATGTCTAAACCACTGGCAACAAAAGTGAGTACAGTCCTAAGTGAAAATGTCCAAATTGGGCCCAATTAACTATTTTTCCTCCCCGGTGTCATGTGACTCGTTAGGGTTACACGGTCTCGGGTGTGAATGAGGAGCAGGTGTGTTAAATTTGGTATTATCGCTTTCACTCTCATACTGATCACTGGAATTTCAATATGGCACCTCATGACAAAGAACTCTCTGAGAATCTGTAAAAAAGAATTGTTGATCAACATAACAATGGCCTAGGTCAGGGGTCAGCAAGTGGCTGTCACATGCGTAGTCATGTAAGAGCGGTGCTTACATGACTCACCGCATCTCCCCTCCGCTCCTCCTCCCGACTGATGGCACGCTCGGGCACGCTCGCTGTATTAGCCAGCCGAGGAGAGGAGAGACACGCAGTGAGTGCCAAGCAGCGCTCTTAATAGAATATATTGCGGTAATTATAATATATCATGAAATCTGGCATAAAATAAATGATTAAAGCACACTACTAAGTATCTGCGCAATTACCATTACTTTATTTGGGCTGCATTACTGTAAATAGCTTTTACCTATCCCACATCTGCTAATACCCTGATAGGATGAAACATTGGAAGATATGGGATAGGTAAAAGCTATTTACAGTAATGCAGCCCAAATAAAGTTATGGTCATTGTGCAGATATTGTCGACTTTAGCACTCCAGGCAATGTTTTCATGCGAAGGGAAAGTAATCTATATATAAACTGCATTGTGCTGAGATCTGGGTACATAAGATTTGTGAGATTGTCAGCTTTAGAAGCACATCCATTTTTGGATATTTTAAAACAAAGTGAATAGTAGCAATGTTCCCATACCCCACTGTGCATGACCACCCCTGTACCCCCTGTTCATAACCACCCCCTTACCCCCTGTTCATAACCACCCCTGTATCCCCCTGTGCATAATCACCCACGTATCCCCCTGTGCATAACCACCCACGTACCCCCCTGTGCATAACCACCCCCGTACCCTTATGTGCATAACCACCCCCGTACCCCCTTGTGCATAACCACCCCCATATCCCCCTGTGCATAACCACCCCTGTACCCCCCTGTGCATAACCACCCCTATAACACCCTGTGCATAACCACCCCCGTACCCCCCTGTGCATAACCAC
>BLSH010173692.1:92211-105454 GCA_018402905.1 Glandirana rugosa | reverse complement strand
TTAATTTATTTTCCCTATCCCCATTTATTTGTAGGGCACTTGCCCTAGTTTGAAGATGATTTTAGAACAGTTATATGGCTTCTACCGTTAATTAATACTTTTCAGACACAGTTTGAAGATGATCCACATTCACCTCCATTTTTGCTTTTTTTATGTTTTTATTTTTTTTTAAATATTTAAAGTTATTTCCCTGTCCCCATTTTTTTGTAGGGCACTTGCCCTACCCTTACGCCTATTTTACTTCCTTTTGCAGCCCTCCAGGGCTTTCCAGGACTTTGTTACAGCCATTTTTGTGCCTAAAAGTTCGGGTCCCCATTGATTTCAATGGGGTTCGTTGTCCGTGCGATCGTTCGGGTTCCGTCCGGACCCGGACCCGGACTTTGTCCCGAAGTTCGGCCGGACCAGCAGAACCCGAACTTCCAGAGGTTCGCTCAACTCTAGTTATTTTAAATTATTTTATGAATAACATATTCCTACATAAATAAATGAGGGATGAAAAAAAGGCTTAAATAGTGATATAGTTTGTATAGCTAACTGCATTGAGTTCAACCAAAAGACAAGCTAAAACAATGAACAACCTGTATCTTCAGAAACCTCAACTATCAGCTGATCCAGAAGAAGAGAAAACACCCTCATAAAGGATGATCCACATTTCTGCAACAAGGGAAACGTTCTTTATTGTCCCCTAAAGCAATCCGATATTTTCTTAAATCCACAATCTAAGAGGATATCACTTATTAATATTGCTAACCAGTTATACTATATATACATATGTTTTTTAAAGAACCTACAGAGTAGTCTAGAACTAGCTTATGTGGAAGTCTAATTCGAGGTTTTCAAAGTTTTGAGGAAGCCCCTTTATATGTGGAGGTCCAAATAATACTTTTGTAGAAGAACTTAATAGATGAAAATGTGACAAGAGGTGAGGTGAACTATTTTTAAATACAAAAAATCCAATGAGGGGAATTTAAAAATGAATGGGAATCAAGCATGAGACCCGGGTGGAAAAAATCAGACAGATCCTGCATAGACTCAGCTGCAACAGGAATAGCTGCGGCCAATAATACAGGTTAGTTCTGAAGACAACAAACTAGGATAAAGAAAAAAGGTTCTGAGAGGCCAGGGACAATACCATAAAGGGTGTTACCCTACCCAACCTACATTATGCCCTAACTAACTCTAAACAGAGGGGCTTTTTCCTGTTCTTAGATGCTGAGAAGGCATTCAACAGGGTGGCATGGGACTACATGCAGGGGACTCTCTCCACCATTGGCCTAGGCATACGTACGCTAGGTTATATAAAATCTCTATATGTAAACCCCACAGCGAAAATATGTGTAAACAACACCCTGTCGGATGCCTTCTCCATCGGAAACGGGACGAGGCAGGGGTGCCCCCTCTCCCCCGTCTTGTTCATACTATCACTAGAACCCTTCTTGCAATCACTAAGAACTAACCCAGATGTCCATGGTGTAAAAGTAGCTAAGCAAGAGTACAAATTGGGAGCATACGCAGATGACATACTTTTATTCCTAACTAGAGTTGAGCAAACCCGAACTGTAAAGTTTGGGTCCGTACCGAACTTTGGGGTGTCCGTGACCCGGACCCGAACCCGGACATTTGAAAAAAGTTTGGGTTCGGGTTCTGGGTTCAGGTATTTGATCACGCATGTTGAATAGTTGCAGGGCAGCCAATCAACAAGCGTTTCACTGGTTTGCCCTTAGAAGCCATCACAGCCATGCCTACTAATGGCATGGCTGTGATTGGCCAATGCATCATGTGACCCAGCCTCTTTATAAGCTGGAGTCACTTAGTGCTGCATGTCATATGCTCTCTGGGTAGTGTAGGGAGAGGATGCTGCCAGCGCTGTGAGGGACAGATTGCAGATATAATAACATCTCATCCTGCATTACAGAACGATCTGATTGTGGATTAGATAGAGATTACTACTACTACTGCTTTTAGGGACAGATTATTGTTCTAAAATCATCTTCTTGATCTATAGGGTCAGGTTCCTGCTGTTGCTGTAAGGGACAGATTATTGTTCTAAAATCATCTCCTAGTTCTAAGGGTCAGGTTCCTGCTGTTGCAGTAAGGGACAGATTAAAATCATTTTACTTCCTTTTGCAGCCCTCTAGCACGTTCCAGGACTTTTTACAGTCATTTTTGTGCCGAAAAGTTTGGGTCCCCATTGACTTCGATGGGGTTCGGGGTAAAGTTCGGGTCAAGTTCGGCACCAAACCCGGACTTTTTCCTGAAGTTCGGCCGAACCCACCGAATGCGAACATCCAGGTGTTCGCTCAACTCTATTCCTAACTGATACACTAGTCACATTACCAGTAGTATTGAAAGCATTTCAGAACTTCCAAGAGTTATCAAATATGAAGATAAACTTTAGCAAATTGTTTGCCCTTAACATCTCTCTTCCACCAAATCTTGTAGAACACTGCAAAAGAAACTTCCATTTAAGGTGGAAATCAAATTTGGTTACATACCTTGGGATTCAGCTTCTACACAAGCTAACAGACCTGTATTCAATGAACTACCTACCCATATTGAATAAACTGTCAGGAGACCTAAAAAAATGGAGTAAACTAAACATCTCTTGGTTTGGTAGGGCAGCCATCCTGAAGATGAACACACTTCCCTGTTTACTTTATATCCTCCAAGCAATTCCCATACAACTCCCACCCACATTCTTCAGAGCATACAGAAACATAAGCACAAATTTTTTCTGGAATGAGCACAAGCCAATGATCAGTTACGCCCAACTCTCACTACCTAAAAATCTAGGGGATATAGGCTTACCGGATCTCCGCAACTACTATAAAGTGTGCCACCTCTCCAGAGTAGTCGATTGGAACCTACACAAGTCATGCAAGGATTGGGTCACTCTAGAAACAGCAGTCACTCCTCTACCTCTGGAAACGTCCCCTTGGCTTTTTGGCAAACATATCCCAACAGAGCTACAGGTCCACCCTTTAATTGGACTGACCCTACAGAATTTTCGTACCATGTGTAAGTCCTCCAAAAATTTGTCTATACCTGCCCCGCTCACCCCAATCAGGCTTAACCCAGACTTCCCCCCAGGGATGCACCGCCCCTTTCTCTTGGACCAATGGCCCCACGAACACATCATGGCATACCAATTCTATGAGAAAGGCAAGCTGCTGCCGATATCAGAGTTAGAATCTCAAAGAGGGGGCAGACCCTTCCCACACTGGACATACACTCTGATCATGCACTGCATCCAATCTTCAGACAAAAAGATAGTATGTGTCAGACCACTAACTACATTTGAGCAGATCTGCACAAGCCGCTCCCTACAAATGCATCTAATTTCAACAATGCATGCCCTCCTATTTGCTGATCGCTCCCCAAAAGCTTACAAAGCGTGCATATCCTGGGAAAGGGATCTCTCACTATCCCTATCTGAAGAAGAGTGGGAAAGGATACACATTAATGTACACAAGGGATCGTTAAATGTATCTACCCAAGAGAATAGGTTTAAAATCCTATTTACCACACCCCAAACATAGTATACAAATTCCATCCAGACTTTTCAGAGACTTCCTTGAGATGCCAGATGGAAAAGGCACGATGCTACACATATGGTGGACCTGCCCAAAGATCCCACCCTTCTGGCAAACAGTGAGGGATACCATTTCACAGGTAACTACGTATGACCTAGAAAACTCCCCTGCACAGTTTTTGCTGTGCCACTCAAACCTACTGCTGAAAACTTACCACAAATCGCTAGCCATGCATATGGTGAACGCGGCGAGACAGTGCATTCCAATGCACTGGCGATGGTCCCAGCCCCCTTCAACAAAAGACTGGCTTTGCAGAATACAGAAAATGGCAGAACTAGAAGAAAAGATTCATATAGCTAAGGACACCCCACATAAATGGAAACCGCAAATGGTCTTGCTGGATGCACTCTCTGATGACCTCTGCTTACACCTAATTGAGCAATGAGTAAAATGCTCTTCAGAGGATGATTTTACAAATTTTTTTCTCCCGTCCTGCCATCCTGCCAGCCATGGGCAGAATGATCTGGTATTCCATAGGAAAATTAACTGCTCTGCCACCAACCCACCGCCCCCCCCCCAAATGAACTCGGGAACCGAGAAATATAGCCCAAACACAGCAACGGGAACAGGAGAGGATACTCCCCCCTACCCCCCCAAGTACAGGCCACTTCCCCTGTCCCCCCCTCCCCACCTCCCCTTATACCCCTTACCATCTCCCCCAGTATGGACCACATTCAGTCCCAACAGAGGGCTTACAACTCAAACAACACAGAATCAGAGCCCCCCTACCTTAGGCCCCTTCTTAACTGAGACACAAATGATGAAAGGCCATTACACCCAAACAAATAGCTATTGCTAGCCTGACTCCTATGCCCACCTTGTGACTCCCAGTAGCACAATTCCTGGATTCTTGGCTTATAGGGACGAAAAAAAAAAAAAAAGCACCAACAATTAGACTTCATCTCTTTACCCGCAGAAGAAATGTGTATGTTAAACCTGTTTTTATGCCGCAATAACCCTCTGTTAGTGATTGTTCCTAATGTAATAATGTAAACGACTGAGTTGTACTCAATGTACTTTACATTACTTTTCCTAAATAAAAAATATTGTGGAAAAAAGGTTGTTCCAGCGCAAACCCAAATGTTGGGGATATATATAATTTGTCTGACTTAGGTATTGAATGCGATGTAGTGGTCCTGGACTCTGAACTCTCCTTTAAGCCCTACGTCCAATCACTTTCCAAATCTTGCCGCTTCCACCTCCGCAATATCTCCAAAATACACCCCTTTATAACCAATGACACAACAAAGCTCTTAATTCACTCCCTGGTCATCTCTTGTCTCGACTATTGCAAATCCCTCCTCATTGGCTTACCTCTACACTGGCTATACCCCACAAGTACCCTTCCTGTCAGTCGCAGGTGTTTGGCGATTGCATTAACGCCTATACGCATGTGTGAATGTTCAATGTGCAATTATGCATGCACGCGCCTCATTAACATTTGGCACCAAATGTCATATATAAGGATTACAGCTACACTGTGGCTTTGCTGTCTGATCTGCAACTTGTACCCATATATCTGTTCTGTTATCCTGCTTGATTCCTGTGTTTCACTTGGCCTTACTCTGACTATGCCTGCTACCCGTTATCCTGACCCCGACTTGCTTTGTGGACTTTGCTTAAACCCTCTCCTGCCTGATTTCCTGCTGCCAGAAACTTGCTTGCACCCCAACCATTCTTTGCCTGCCGTTAATGCTTATATCTGATTTTCCGAGTATGACCTGGCTTGTCTGACCTTGTACCTGTCTCTTATCATCTAACTCTGTGTAGCTCCTGCAACATTGTCCTGAATTCAGAACATACCTGCATCCACTGTACCATCTGCTACTCAGCGATCCAGTTTGTACTGGCAACTCATCAGCTACTCATCTCTACTATCAATGGAGAATCTTACAGGCACTCCTATCTCACCACACTCTCTTGGCCACTGTTGCAACCCTAGTGGTCCTTGAGCCGGGGCTGTATGAGAGGTCTCCTTCTGCTCATCAGGCTCTACCTCAGGTATGTGACAATTAGTCTGTACATGTAGCAAAGCATGCTTGTTATACTCACTGTGGAACATAAGGGGTTAATCCTTCTTATTGTGTATAAAGGCTGTTTGATCCTATCTTCTCTGATCCTCCTCTTCTTCCACTGTCCCCAATCCATCTCCTGATAGTATAGAGCCTTTGGAGTCACTCTGCACATGCTCAGTTTGGTGTGTATTGCTACAGATTTTTTTTTTCTTGGGAAGGTGCATGTTATCAGCACAATCAGCACTGTCCAGACAGAGAGTCAGGGGTCCTTCAGCCTCATAGGGCAGTCAGAGTAGAATGAAAACTCCTCTTACAAGCTTTAACCAGACACTGATAGAAGTCAGTGCTATATACTGATGATGAGAAAAGGTATTTAGCCATTTATATTTACTAAAATAGTTGCATTTCCATGTTCTGTGTACTGTGGGAGACCAGATATAGTGAATGTATGGTCCTGGGTTTAGTACCACTTTAAGTTATACGGTATGTGATGTTACACAACAATGAGATTCTCCTGGGTAGCATCAGCAACACTGTGTTCTGTGTGTTCTATGATCTGCTTTATTTCTTACCAAAGGGCAATCGTGTGAATGATCCCTCACTGCTAACAAGCAGAAACAGCTGTATGCAAGGTCCATATTTTAGCTTATATTTATTTCTGCTAAAAAAAAAAAAAAAAACAATTCTGGGTAAACATTATGACACTTGCTTACACAGGAATGATTTGCATGGATGTGTGAACTAAATTGAATGAACACAGAATTTGTCCATTGTGGTCTCAGGTCACGCAATTTATTCCCAAATCACTAGATATCCCAAATATTTGCAGTCAACTGAGAGGAATCTCAGGGGTATTTGAAGATGATACGTTAAGTAGTCATACAAAAACCTTGAAACGTATATTATTCTTCTATGTGCAAGCTTATCGCAATACACTGGATTAAACGGGATTATCTTTCTCTGTCAATGTGGAAAACTTTAGTCAATGCGAACCTCACACTATATAAGATGACCTACGAGGCTAGGGGATGTCCGAAAAAATTCAATAAAATGTAGGCTCCATGGGTGGACTCTATAGACATAATACCAAATAATACCTAGATAATGGAACCCAGAGGGGATGGTTCTGTTTAATTCTGCTATGGGAATCCGCTTAGACACCTAGACCCAGAAGACTTAGATAAGTGTAACCCAGAGACAGAATTTTAATGTCAAACAGCAATGTTCTAAGCCATTCTTTGCTTTTCCAAAACAAAATATACACTCTTGAACTATTGGAACATATGGTTTTATTGTAGAATCAATTATTAATTTCATGTTAAAGGAAATATAATTGGTTTACAAAAAACTATTTAAAAATTATATATGCATTCATAAATGACATTGGGTTGAATTGATTAGTTACTGCTGTGGTATTATAATAACTGCAAGTGCTAATGTACAATGTATAATGTGAGAAACTATCATGTCCTTGTGTGCATATGTCAATAATAACCTTTTTTAAAAAAAATAAAAAACTAATGAACACAATTCTTCATAAATCAATAAAAAAGTAAGCTACTACAGATCTAACTCGTGACAACCACTTTAACCTACAGGTAAGCCTATAATAAGGCTTACCAGTAGGCGCCCTGCATATCTCCCAAACCTGTATGGTTCAGGAGATATGCAGGGTAGTAAATGTGGCAAACGTCATTTTGGCACATGCACAGTGAAGAAACGGCCTCTGTGTCATTCCTCCACTGTGATTGTGCCGTGACTGGCGGCTCCCACGCGCAAAAAAGCAAAAAAGGCATGTGTACCACAGCAACCTGTCCTTCTTAAGGCAATGCATGATAAACATCAACAAAGAGTATGTTTTTTTTTGCTTTATTTTTACATCATATATTTCCCTATGTGCATTGTTTTGCAGGCGATTTAAATTTTCCAGGGATATTGTTTAACTTTTTACATTTTATTCTCTGTGGGACAACATTGAACATTGCAGACAGAAGGAAGGAGGCGGTGGAAGAGCCGACAGTAGACAGACCCACCACTGCCACTGACAGCACTAACCATGCATCTCTCCATGACACCAGTATTGGAAGTGTCACGAGGAGTCAATACATGAGGTAACTGTCTGTCCATTATGTCTGCCTGTCTATCTCAATGTCTGTCTGTCTATCTACCTACATGCCAAACTAAATATATTTGTTCTTTTGCAGGAATCCAGGGACCTGGATTTGGTGTCATTTGGCAGCCAACAACATGGGGAGGTGCGTGGTCGTGTCCATGGCCATGGGAGTAATCAACATCAAAGGAGGGGCAGCTGCTGTATAGAGACAGAGGACAGGGTGCTAGCATTGCTGCAGGAAGTGCGGCAGGAAAGGCACTGTGTGGATGCATTCTTGGATTCCAGCAACCCACGCGCCTGCTTGTGCCGCACATTATGTCACATCCTGGAGGACATTGGGGGAGACCAGGAGAAGCAGTGTATGAATCACATGTATGCAATACCGACATGCCAAATGAAATGGTGGGCCACCACCATGTGATCCATATACTGCTCCTCAGGATCCCCCAGTGGCCCCCGGGACCTCAGCAGTGCTAGCACCTTCCTCTCAATATCAGCCCCCTCCTCAAGGCCAGCCACCACCTATCATGCCCCAGACTCCATATTACCCCCCCCCCACACACACACACACACTCCTACGGTGAATGTCCACTAGACTTGTGCATGGTTGATAAATTTGTTTGTTTTTGTTTTTTTTTTTGTTTTCGGAAATTCGGAAATTCAAAAATGTGTGAATTTGTGGTAATTTGGCAATTTCGGTAATTTGAGGTAATACGGCAATTGCGGTAATTTGGAAATTTGTGGTAATTCTGCAATTTCGATAATTCACGGTAATTCGGCAATTGTGGTAATTCGGACATTTTCAATAATTCGGCAATTGCGGTAATTCGGAAATTCACGGTAATTGGGCAATTGCGCTAATTCAGAAATTTGCGGTAATTTGTCAATTGAGGTAATTTGCGGTAATTCAGCAATTGCAGTAATTCGAAAATTCGGCAATTGGAACAGACGAAAATTGAAAATTCGGAAATCCGAAAATTCGAAAATAACAAAGAAAATTTTAAATAACTAATGAATAAATAGCTATTAAATTATATCTTAAATTAATCTTTGTGAACACCTACGGATAATTACTTTTTAAGATGACACTAATTGTTTAGACCTTCACCACCACTCTGGACACCTGGTATGGGTCCTAATGGTGCTGGAATGGGATGTTAATTATTTCCTATGTATATCTGGCTTAGTGCCCTTTTGATCTCTGTAGGTGAGCTCACTGGCCAGTGTTGGGGAGACTGCTGCCTGGGTGCCTTTGTAGTCCTCCCTATTAGGAGTAGACACGCATTACCACCTTACCCCGGGGCTTACCTCCCGGTCCAGTGCCCACTGGATCGTGCTTACAGCTCTGGTGCTGTTGCCTCTCAATCCTGGACTGTGGCCGCAATACCACGGAGATGGGGATTGGAGGCATCTTAATATGAAGTTGAAATGGGTGAGCAATATACTGTATTGTACCATGCAGTAATAAAATGATAACTATGTAAAGTGGAAACTGCTTGTTGCATATCTATGGTAACAATATTCTTTGTTTGCACTAGAACTTGAGAGTAAGGAGCTACCTTTGGAGAAGCACTAACCTGCGAAATGTCGATACAACCTCCTGTACTTCATGCACAAGTTCTTATGTATAATTTCAATCAATGTATTTACTGGATTTTAACATGCTAAATTAATAAATTCATGTTTTAATCTGGTTTAAACTTGCTCACTGTATTTAGACTGTCCTTTATAGTCCCTGATATCAACTGCTTGCCCAGGCTAAACTTCTAAAATCATTTATCAATTTCATATGGAATGCGGACAGATCTTTATACTTGTGAATTTTGGTTCCTATCTATCTTTTCTTCCAGAACATTTGAAATAATAATAAATAACTATTAAATTATAGGTATTGGAATTTCCTTGAAAATTTGGCTGTTAGTGAATTTATCTTCGAATTTCGGATTTCCGGGTGTTCCAATTACCGCAATTGCCAAATTATCTTGAATTTCCGAATTGCCGCAATTGCCAAATTACCGCAAATTTCCAAATTACCGCAATTGGCAAATTACCGCAAATTTCTGAATTTTCGAATCGGAAAATTCGGAAAATCGAAATACGTAATTCGTTCGAATATCCGAATTTTGCAAAATTTGGGTAAAAGCAAAATTCGGAACTAAACGAATTGCACAAGCCTAATGTCCACAATCCATCTTAAATGTACAACAGGACCGAGCACCACCTGTATATGGAACCCGTTACCAACCAGACTTTGTGCCTGAGCGTCAGCCCCAATCATTGCCCCATTCCCAATCCCCACATCCCCATGGTGATTGGGCATTCCCCACCCATCAATCATCAGTTGTGAATAACACTGTTCACTTTTGAAAAATAAAAAAAAATCTTTTAACCACTTGCCGAGCAGCCGCCAATAATGAATTATTATACGGCGGCAGATCGGCACGTTCCTGCAAATCGCCGTAGCTGTATGGTGGCCCTTTAAATGGCTATATCAGGCATACCCGCCCGCTGCATGCCAGGGAAGCTGATGCACGTGGCCGGAGTGTAGTATAAACAAACAGATCCCCATTCTGTCACAGAAGTAGAGAGAGATCTGCTGTTCTCAGTAATCGGGAAGAGCTTTCTCTCTCTACTCCCTGTCAGTACACTGCCCCCACAGTTAGAAACACCACAGAGGGAACACAGTTAACCCCTTGATTGCCCTTAGTGTTAACCCCTTCCCGGCCAGTGACATTTATACAGTAATCAGTGCATTTTTATAGCACTGACTGCTGTATAAATGTCAATGGTCCAAAAAAGTATCAAAAGTGTCCGATCTGTCGGCCGCAATGTCGCAGTCTCGCTAAAAATCCCTGATCGCCGCCATTACTAGTAAAGAAAAAACTAATAATAAAAATACCATAAATCTATTCCCGTAGTTGGAGACGTGATAACTTTTCCGCGATGCGATAACTGTTGCTTTTTTTATCAAAAATATGTAGAAGAATACATATTGGCCTAAACTGATGAAGAAATTAGTTTTTTATTTTGTGGATATTTATTATAGCAAAAAGTAAAATATGCTCTTTTTTTTTCAAAATTGTCGCTCTTTTTTTGTTTATAGCGCAAAAAATAAAAACCTCCCAGGTGATCAAATACTACGAAGAGAAAGCTTTATTTGTGAGAAAAGAAGGACGTCAATTTCATTTGGGTACAACATTGCACAACTGGGCAATCGTCAGTTAAAGTGACGCAGTGCCATATCGTAAAAACTGCTCTGGTCAGGAAGGGGGTAAATCCTTCCGGGGCTGAAGTGGTTAAATAGAAAATTTTGTATGATTTATTTGTTTGTATAGGATGCACAACAACACTCATTTGCACTCTGCCTGGGACAAACATAAGCAAAGCCCAAATAGGGCTAGCTTGTCTCACGCATAGCGAAAAGGACTCCTTTGCACTCTGCCTGGGACAAACGTATGCTAAGTCCAACAAGGGCTAGCATATGCTTGCCATACGCATAGTAAAAAGGATTCGTGGAAAGATAGAATAAAAATGGGCATAAAAAGAACTAACATGAATTTGGCGTTCTTTATTCAAAGAAAAATACAAGACAGAAAGCAGAGCTCATTAATGAAATGACAACATTGTTTTTTCATTTGTTAAATTATGCAAACCGATTGTGGATGCTCATGGCACGTGCACACACCAAAAGCACATTCCACAACATGGCAAGCACGGCAAGCATAGCTGAGCTGATAATTGAAATTTTTTTTGTTGATGGCTGAGACCATAACCACTGTATGGCCTCATGAGATTTTCAGCCAGTCCAAAAGCCTCATCTACCATGACCAATGGCAAGCTGTGTTCCGCAGTGCAAGTTAGATGCCTGCTGGATGGAATGTCCTTCATGGAGACGATGTCCGAAGGCCAACTCACGGAATATTAAGGCGTCACCTTGGCTGCCATATGCTCCAATATCCACAGCAAGGAATCTCAGATGTCCATCAGCCAATGTCAGGAGGACCAATGAGAAATATTTTTTTATAATTAAAATACAAAGATCCAGAGTGGGGAGGCTTCTTCACCCTGATGTATTTGCCATCAAGGGCACCAATACAATTGGGGAACTGAGTTGTTTTCCAAAACCTATCAACAACTGATTCCCAAATGTCTTCTGTGGGCTCCGGCATTACTACTTCATGTAACTCTTCCCATATTGCCACACATGTTCTTCTCATTACCTCGGACACCATTGCGACGCCGAGGGGGAAGTAATGATGCAAGGATACAAAGTCTTCCATAACATAAAAATGTAACATAATGAAAAAAACTGAATATAAATCCTACCCCTAACACTATCCACTAACCCTATCTTCTAATCCCTAACTCTATCCCCTAAACCCTAGCCCTATCTCCTAACCCCTATCTCCTAACCCCTACCCCTAATCCCTATCTCCAACCCCATTCCCTAACCCCCACCCCTATCCCCTAACCCTATTCCCTAACTCTAAACTCTATATGTACATATTCATAAAATTTCACTTACCTGAGTGTCACAAGCAGCCGTTCCTCCGGTGAAACAGAGTGCTGCATCACAGTGTCCATTCTTGCCAGCCCTGGCCTGAGCCTCTCCAACAGCTCATCAAAGACTGGCACAGACACTCTTGTAAAGTTTATGAATTTTTCAGGATGTATGCGCAGTTGGACATACTTGTTGGTAAAGTACCCTAAAGACAGCCGCTGGGATATCACTGGATGCATCCAAAATTGATTATATCTGCTGCTTCTCTCCTCCTCCAACTGTCTCTTTCTCAGCAGCCCCCACAAGACAATCAGCAGGATTGCCTCCTCTATCTTCTGGAAGTCATAAAAAATCACCAAAATACACCCAAAAACTCCAACAAACTCACACCTACTCTCAAATACTCTCTCCTCTCTCTCTCTCTCTCTCCAAACAAATTGGCACATGCTATCTAACATATTTTATTTATTTTCTGTGGCATTGTGGATAGAGTTGAGCGAACCTCTGGAAGTTCGGGTTCTGCTGGTCCGTCCGAACTTCGGGACAAAGTCCGGGTCCGGGTCCGGACGGAACCCGAACGATCGCACGGACAACGAACCCCATTGAAATCAATGGGGACCCGAACTTTTATGCACAAAAATGGCTGTAACAAAGTCCTGGAAAGCCCTAGAGGGCTGCAAAAGGAAGTAAAATGGGGGTAAGGGTAGGGCAAGTGCCCTACAAAAAAATGGGGACAGGGAAATAACTGTAAATATTTTTAAAAAAATAAAAACATAAAAAAAAGCAAAAATGGAGGTGAATGTGGATCATCTTCAAACTGTGTCTGAAAAGTATTAATTAATGGTAGAAGCCATATAACTGTTCTAAAATCATCTTCAAACTAGGGCAAGTGCCCTACAAAAAAAATGGTGATAGGGAAAATAAATTAAAATCAAGTAAAAAAACGGGAAGGGGGGTGGATGTGGAGTAGGAGCCTAGAGGTTGACTAGGCCGTGACTGTGGCAGTGTAGGTGGAAGTGGC
>BLSH010173692.1:38028-68735 GCA_018402905.1 Glandirana rugosa | reverse complement strand
CGCACGACCGCGCAATTTTCAGTTAAAGCAACGCAGTGCCGAATCGCAAAAAGGGCTCTGGTCCTAAAGTGGGCTGAAGTGGTTAAGAAATTATTAGATGACCTCTCCAAATGGGATCAGGAAAGCCTCTCTTGGCTAGGTAGAATACACTCAGTTAAGATGACTCTGCTTCCTAGGATTCTTTATTTTTTCAGAGCATTCCCTATCCCCATTAAGAAACTTCTGTTGCAAAAATTACAATCGCAGATTTTGAAGTTCGTTTGGGGCCGAAAGGGCTACAGATGCTCCGCTAGTGTACTGTATAGAAGCCGTAAACAAGGCGGTCTTGGACTCCCACACCTCTATAAATATTATCAAGCCGCTCAACTAGCCCAGTTTTCTTTAATTTATGTGAGAGGGGACAAAC
Organism: Glandirana rugosa; assembly: GCA_018402905.1. NCBI lineage: Eukaryota > Metazoa > Chordata > Amphibia > Anura > Ranidae > Glandirana > Glandirana rugosa. The sequence continues at coordinate 68,329 of BLSH010173692.1, read as the reverse complement.
CTGACTGGACTATAATGGAAAGGCAAGTTCCGTTAAACACTTTAGATTATCTAGTGGGGCCCATTACAAACTAAGGCCACCAATTCTTGCCCCAACTCTGTCACACTCCATAGCCCTCTGTGACTTAGCTCTCAAATCTCCCAACTTAATTTCAAACCTCCGGCCCCTCAATCACCTTTTCAACAACCCCCAATTTCCACCTGGCCTAGATATCCGAGCCTTCCAGTGGTGGACGAACAAAGGCCTATTTCGAATTGGCCACTTCCTGACCTCCTCGGGTCCCCTGACATTAGCACATTGCATTAACAAGTTAGAAATGCCCCTTTCAGAACACTTTCGCTTCCAACAAATACACCACTTCATGTCCTCTTGGTGGAAACCTAGGAAGGACTCCATTGGCATCATCCCCTACGAGAAGTGGTGTTCTGAGTTAGAAGATCAGAGAGGGGGAATCTCCCTGATTTATGCATCACTGGTGGAGAACTCTGATAAACCTCCCTTTGTGAGACAATGGGAAAAAGACTTGGGAGTGGACTGGGAGGTAGACAGATGGAACTCTTTATTTCAGAGATCCTCCAAAGGGATAACTAACATAGCGCTGCGGGAGGCCAACCTTAAGGTACTCACTCGCTGGTATTTGGTTCCTACCAGGTTGGCAACCATGTTTACAGGCTCCTCTGGTCTATGTTTTAGAGGGTGTGGCAATTTGGGATCCTTTCTCCACACCTGGCGGGAATGTCTTCATATAAGGGGTTTCTGGAACAGGGTGTTTCACTTGCTACGAAAGATCACGGGCCAATCCCTTCCTCAGAACCCAGAAACGGCCCTGCTCAACACTAGACCGGAAAGTCTATCTAAACCCCTTTTTAAACTCACCCACTTCATCTTGCTGGGGGCTAAAACAACAATAGCCAGGGCATGGAAACGCTCCTCAGTGTCCTTCTCTGCGGCTAAACAAAAAATTTCCTTTTTTGAAGCTTGCCAATATCATTTTAGACTCCTCATCTAAATTTGACCTGGTCTGGGAACCTTGGTTGAAATTTTTACAACTTCCAACTTGAGCCATGACTCTCCCACATTCTTAATAGCTTCCCTGGTGACTCCCTTTCCTTTCTCTCCTATCTTCTTCTTTCAGGCTGTCTTTCTTTTCTCCATTTTTCTTGAAGTTTTTTACTATATAATCTCATATTTGAGGTCCTGGGGCTGTTGGTTATTGACCAATGTAATTATTGCTCAACTGTGAGGTTGGGAATGGGTTTGGACAACATCCCCGGGCATTTAAGCCTCAATCTTTAGACATATCTCATTAGTTACTAGAAAAGTGATCTGCAGTTGCCTGGGTTGGGTAAGGCCTCCATGAAGTATTTTGCTAGTAAAACTATATAATGGCATTTTTTGTCTCCTCCTTTTTTTTTTTCCTGGCTCGCAGATATCGAAGAGCCTGGAGGTTTTCCGGCTGTTTTGGTGGTTGCAATTGGGAAGCCCTTGTCCACAGTTAGCTCCCATAGGGGTGGACATAGGAGCCCTCTCATTTAATCTATGCATTTGTTTGAGTCCTCGGGCTTAATATACCATTTGCAACTTTTTGATTTAATTATTGCCTCCAGTTGGCCCCTTTTGTTCAGGAGCTTGATACTGGTCACACTCTTCATGGACGCCTGCTCAGCTCAGGCCTATTGAGGCTTACTCTAGCCTTATCTAACATCAAAATCTATTGTTCATATCTTTGTAAGCAATCTTGACTGTACTGGAATGTTACCTATTTCTTGAAAAAAACAATAAAACTCGTTGAAACTAAAAGTTCTAACACATGTGTTATCCCCATACCTCCGAGGAGTAGCAGAATGTATTTTGGGGTGTAATTCTAAGTATGTCCATATTTTGTATTAGAAATATTTTATAGATTGACAACTTTGTGTTAAAAGAAAAATAAATCTTTCTACATTTTCCAAAAAAGGACACGTTAAAAAGACTTACTATGCCTCTCAGAAAATACTTTGGGGTGTTTGCGTTCCAAAATATGCCCATTTTGTGGGTGTTTCCATTGTCTAGGTGCTCCAGGGCCTCCAAACACGATAAGTAGTCAGGAAATTAGATGTGCAATTTACTGTAGGCCTCTCTATGTGGTTAGGGTGTGAAAAAGTCTCACACATGTGGTATCGCCATACTCAGGAAGAGTAGCAGAATGTAATTCTTGGTATGTCCAAGCTGTGTGTTAGAAATATCTTATAAATTGACAACTTTGTGTAAAAAATAAGTTTTCATTTTCTTTCCACATTTCCCAAAAACCTATAGCAAAAAAAATGCCATTTTCAAAAGACTCAACATGCCTCATAGAAAATACTTTGGGGCGTTTACTTTCCAAAATGTGGTCATTTTGTAAGTGTTCCCATTGTCCTGGTGCTCTAGGGCCTTCAGAAATGTGATAGGTAGTCAGAAAATGGGATGCATAATTTACAGTATGTGTAATTTATGCTCCTTGAAAGCCCAAAAGTGCTTCTTGGATTTTGGACCCCTCTATGTGGTAGGCTGTGAAAAAGTTTCACACATGTGGTATCCCCTTTACTCAGTAGGAGTAGCAGAATGAGTTTGGGGTGTAATTTCAGGCATACTTATGCTGTGTGTGACATATTTAAAAAAATTGTGGATAAAATTACAACTTCAAAAAAATTCACCATGCTTCTCACTAAATCCCTTGGGTTATCTACTTTCCAAAAAGGGATCATTTGGGGGGTATTTTTTTCTAAACAATATACACTGATTTTAGATAATTTTGCCAAAGAAATGTAGCAGTATAAGTTTTAGCCTAAATGCAAAATGCTAAATTTTATAACAGAAACAAAGAAAAATGCAAATTTTCAAAATCTTCAGCTTTTTTAATTTATTTAGTAAAAAATTAAAAACTGTGGTGATTAAATACCATAAAATGATAACAATTTCATTTGGGTACAGTGTTACATGACTGAGTGAGTAATTTTCATTCAAAGTGTGAGAGCACAATCTGAAAATAGCCCTGGGCAGGAAAGGGGTAAAAGTGTTTGGTATAGAGGTGGTTCAAAACAAAATAAACCCCCCCCCCCCCTAAGGGGTAAGCGGTTCTTTAAATGTACCTCACCAGTGTTATATAGGTGATACTCGAAAACTTTGAATATTGTGCAAAAGTTCATTTATTTCAGTAATGCAACTTAAAAGGTGAAACTAATATATGAGATCGACTCATTACATACAAAGCAAGATAGTTCCAGCCGTGATTTGTCATGTTTGTGATGATTATGGCTTACAGCTCATGAAAACCCCAAATCCACAATCTCGGAAAATTAGAATATTGTGAAAAGGTGCAATATTCTAGGCTCAAAGTGTCCCACTCTAATCATCTAATTAAGCCATAACACCTGCAAAGGGTTCCTGAGCCTTTAAATGGTCTCTCAGTCTGGTTCAATAAGAATCACAATCATGAGAAAGACTGCTGACCTGACAGTTGTGCAGAAAACCATCATTGACACCCTCCATAAGGAGGGAAAGCCTCAAAAGGTAATTGCAAAAGAAGTTGGATGTTCCCAAAGTGCTGTATCAAAGCACATTAATAGAAAGTTATGTGGAAGGGAAAAGTGTGGAAGGAAAAGGTGCACAAGCAGCAGGGATGACCGCAGCCTGGGGGGGATTGTCAGGAAAAGGCCATTCAAAAGTGTTGGGGACTTTCACAAGGAGTGGACTGAGGCTGGAGTCAGTCCATCAAGAGCCATCACACACAGATGGATCCTGGAGATGGGCTTCAAATGTCGTATTCCTCTTGTCAAGCCGCTCCTGAACAACAAACAACGTCAGAAGCGTCTTACCTGGGCTAAAGAAAAACAGACCTGGTCTGTAACTCAGTGGTCCAAAGTCCTTTCTTCTGATGAGAGCAAATTTTGCATCTCATTTGGAAACCAAGGACCCAGAGTATGGAGGAAAAAATGGAGAGGCACACACTGCAAGATGCTTGAAGTCCAGTATGAAGTTTCCACAGTCTGTGTTGATTTGGGGAGCCATTTCTTCTGTTGGTGTTGGTCCACTGTGCTTCATTAAGTCCAGGGTCAATGCAGCCGTCTACCAGGAGATTTTGGAGCACTTCATGCTTCCTTCCACAGACGAGCTCTATGGGGATGCTGACTTAATTTTCCAGCAGGACTTGGCACCTGCCCACACTGCCAAAAGCGCCAAAACCTGGTTCAATGACCGTGGGATTACTGTGCTTGATTGGCCAGCAAACTCGCCTGACCTGAGCCCCATAGAGAATCTATGGGGCATTGCCAAGAGAAAGATGAGAGACATGAGACCCAACAATACAGAAGAACTGAAGGCAGCTATTGAAGCATCCTGGTCTTCCATAACACCTCAGCAGTGGAACAGGCTGATAGCTTCCATGCCACGCCGCATTGAGGCAGTAATTGTTGCAAAAGGAGCCCAAACCAAGTACTGAGTACATATGCACGCTTAAATTTTTCAGAGGTCTGATATTGTTCTATATACAATCCTTGTTTTATTGATTGCATGTAATATTCTAATTTTCTGAGATTGTGGATTTGGGGTTTTCATGAGCTGTAAGCCATAATCATCACAATTATGACAAATCACAGCTTGAACTATCTTGCTTTGCATGTAATGAGTCTATCTCATATATTAGATTCACCTTTAAAGTTGCATTACTGAAATAAATGAACTTTTGCATGATATTCTAATTTTTCGAGTATCACCTGTATATAGGAGTTTTCACATCGCAGCATTTGTCAGAAAAACAAATTTTGTTTTGTACAAAATGTACAAGCAACCACAAAACAAACATTTGTACATAAATAATAAAATCAAAATTTTACACTTTACGAAATGTCTATGCGTTTTACAGAAATTCCACTTATTTAGGACGAATTAAGAGATCTGTTTCATGTCTAAAGGGTAAGAAAAGATAATATTCTATCTGGAAGCAAATTGACAATTATTACCAATCACAGAATGGCAAAAGAGACTATCCGGGGTAAAAAAAAAAAAGCACATTGAGCGCTTTTTGATCTCCATAACTAGAGTTGAATATTTTTTGGTAAGAGGAAGAGTGTTTGTGTGGTGGAGGAACTTATGTGAGGAACACCTCTGCAAGTACAGTTGCTACAGCGCAGAAGCTCTACTGAATTCCACCATCCAATCATGCGCAAGCAAAAATGCCCTATTTTCCTTGCACATGACTGATGATTCTTTGCAAAGTGGCACTTTACCTCATTTACTAAGCTCTGGAACAACTGCACTTGCAGAGGGCAACTGCACTATCCAAAGTGCAAGGTCAATTTGGCTTTAGTAAACCAACCCCTGTGTCTTGAAGCTTGGATATGCACTCCCTGCTCACTGGGTCTTAAAGTCTGGATCTACCTCATTGACTTCACTTTTTGTATTTCATCTTTTTCATGCATTGTGTGGCATGCATTTGTTTGCACATACATATGAATTTATGAGTATTTTTATTGTTTCACATATTTGTATATATTTGTTTAATGTTTTATCACAATCAATGTATTGTGGTCACTATTCACAGTTATTTATGTATATGACATTTGAAGAAAGCACACCTGTGTTTATATACACTATATTACCAAAAGTATTGGGGCGCCTGCCTTTACACGGACATGAACTTTAATGGTATCCCAGTCTTAGCCCGTAAGGTTCAATATTGAGTTGGCCCACCCTTTGCAGCTATAACAGCTTCAACTCCTCTGGGAAGGCTGTTTACAAGGTTTAGAAGTGTGTTTATGGGAATGTTTGACCATTCTTCCAGAAGTGCATTTGTGAGGTCAGGCACTGATGTGGACGAGAAGGCCTGGTTTGCAGTTTCCGATCTATTTTATCCCAAAGGTGAGGTCAGGACTCTGTGCAGGCCAGTCAAGTTCCTCCCCCGCAAACTTGCTCATCCATGTCTTTATGGACCTTGCTTTGTGTACTGGTCCAAATCATTTATGCAGGGGGGATTATGGTGTGGGGTCATTTTTCAGGGGTAGGGCTTGGCCCCTTAGTTCCAGTGAAGGGAACTCTTAAGGCGCCTGAATACCAAGACATTTTGGACAATTTCATGCTCCCAACTTTGTGGGAATAGTTTGGGGATGGCCCCTTCCTGTTCCAACATTACTGTGCACCAGTGCAAAAACAAGGTTCATAAAGACATGGATGAGTAAGTTTGGGGTAAAGGAACTTGACTGTCCTGACCTCAACCCTATAGAACTGGTTGAGAATCCAGTTCTGCTCATTCCTAAAAAGTTTGAGGACATTATTTTCTTGAACCTTGAGATGTTGTTGAGTTCCGATAACCATCCACACGTATAATCACTTTGATAGGGATGAAGAAACTACAGCTTTTTTGTCAGGGTATTGCAAGTCTGTTTATACCAGCACTTAGATTACCAATGTATTTGGCACATTTAACACATGTTTTGGGTTATCTTTAAGCTTTACCAGGAGGAGGAAGGGGGAGTATGTCATCCACTGCAAGCTTTCTCCATTGGAAATAACCCAGATTTCCATCCATGCTTGAATAGTTGCATTGGATGGCAAGGGAGACATTTAGGTCTAAAAGACTTCCAATGCCTCCATAAAGAGTACCTGTCACCTGACCGTGCTATCACATAGGGTGCTTATTGGACCCGTTGTGTTAGCAATAACATTTAAAAAAAATAAATCAATAAATAAAAATGTGTGAAAAAAATATTTAAAATAAATAAAAATGATGTAATAATGCAGATTCGCCCCACTCACCCCCTGTACACACCCCATATAAAACACACAGTAAATGGCAAGCACGTGTATGTAAACATCAATTGGGCAACACATATTCTGTATTGTCACAGATGTAGGGGTGAGAGCAGTGGTCCTAGGGCCATAATTAATGGTTACCTCTAAAATGATAACCTGTAAAGGCTTTCAAAGCTTTGCTCATGGAGAACTTTGGGTAGCATAGATCTTGTAATTTCATGTGCGTACACCATTTTAAGGTTTGACATGTCTGTTATCTATTTATTCAATGCGACACAATTGTTTATATTTAATAAAAAATTAGTATAATATTGTGTTTGTTTGCACTAAAATTAATTTTAGTGCATCTTTATTTGAATATTTATTTTTAATAAGTAGCTGCACAAATACTGTGCAACATAAATAATTGTCTTTGTATAGTATATATATAATGTATATATATATATATATTACAGTATATTGTAAATATATTATTTGTTGTTCTCTTTTATGCATGGATTGATATTGAAGAGTGGGGATTATGTGGATATTACAGTATATTATGCAACAAGTACGGTTTTGTTCTATGCGAGGGGGTGGCATGTAAATGTTATATGCAAATGTCATGTTATACCATATTGCACTTTGTATGAGGGTAGGGTTGTGGGTATGCTTTTTACATACATAAACTATTGCTAGTTCATTTTTTTATATATATCGACTTTGTGGGTATTATTTTTTTAAATGTTTTCTAGTATATGGGTTGAATTGGATGTGGAATAATCTTTGTATATATTTAATATTTATATATTTAAAAAATGTTGTTCTTTGAAAAAGTAATTGTATTCATTTGTAATATTGTTAATAAAAAACTTACATGAAAGTTATGTTTTTATTTTTTGATATCTTTAGTTTTCAACTAATTGTGAAATGTTACTAAGTCTTCAGGTAACAAAGAAACCTGGCAGAACTATCACCCCCTGATGATTTTGCCTTTTAATTATTCTCAAACATTTAATGCCATACTAAAGGTTGGCAAAGATATTTTTTATATGCTAATAGGGAGACTAAGAAAACCAATTACAGGGTTAATTTGTTTCAAGTATAGCTTTAAGAATTTTCTTGTCCTCATCCCACTACCCACTATCACCTATCTGGTTCCAGGGTTTGTTTTTTAACCCACTGTTACAAGGCTAACAAATGGTTGCCTGTAAACTCAACTGGAAAATGCACTTTGGAAAAGGTTGTTCTGTCAGTACAGGTAAATCAGCATTTGACTACTTTTTCCCCACATGAGTTTTAGAAGAAAGTGATAGAAGGTGAAAGAATCCCAATCAGCACAGATAAGTGAGAGTAATTGTAACCCATTTTAATGGAAGGGTATAGCTGGAAGTTGATTGAGTTGATTTTTTTTCCAAACCAAGGGTTGCTATTCTTGTGATATGCTATAATGTTATGTACTACTAGGACCACTAGATTATATAATAAGAAAACACCCCAAAAATCTTCTGATCATTGTATTATTATCATTCAATTATCAGAGGTCAAGGAGATATTCAGAAGCAGCCGGATTTTCCTTGTTGCAAAGTCATATTATTTCAAAACTGTTCAAGTGATTAACAAACTACATACAGTATATTTGTGTGGTCATAAAGATGTCAGTGAGTTGTGACATTCACAGGTTTATCATATCTTCAGATCCTTAGACAAAGTAAGCACCTGATTTCTTGGCCTAAGGAGGAGGTTTTAAAGCTTCAGACATGGACAGATGTTATATAGGACAAGAAGCTCCAGACAGCTGCACTCCAAAAATCTGCTTTGTTGGTAGTAAAAGACCAAATGACAGGTGGTTAAAAGATGGAGCAGGAGACAAATAGGTAGACACATGTCACATGGCTGCCAGCAAAATGAGTAAGCGCTGGCAATAGTGTTAAGTGTATCTACCAGCTTGTCTTCTGCTCCATCTGTTAACCACCTGTCATTTGGTCTTTTACTACCAATAAGGCCCCTTTCACACTGAGGCATTTTTCAAGCATTTTAGCACTAGAAATAGTGCCTGTAAAGTGCCTGAAAACTGCCTCCCATGCCGCTCAAGTGTGAAAACCCCTGTGCTTTCACATTTGGGCGGTGTGCTTGTGGGGCATTAGGAAAAGTCCTGCAAGCAGCATCTTTGAGGCGGTTTGGGAGTGCAGTATACAGTGCTCCCAAAATGCTCCTGCCCATTTCAATGAATGCCTGAAAAGCATTTTGGAAGCACCGCAGCACGGGTGCTTTTAACACCTTCTTTGGGGTGAAAAGTGCCGCTAAAATGGGCAGCGTTTTAGCGTTAATGCGACCGCATCTAAAGGGGTCTAAAGCAGATTTTTAGAGTGCAGCCATGAGTAGATACTTACTTTACTGTGCACAGCAAGTGAGCTGAGCTGGCACCGTATTGATTAGTGTGTGTGGTGATTAGTCGGAGGTATACTCATCTGGAGCAGCTGCCCATGATTGAGGACTTTCGATATGTCATGTAGGACATAAACATTTTACACATTATATAAGTTGCTTAAGAATGTGCACAAACAGAATATCATTAATTACAAGATACATTTACTTCTGTTATTTTGGAACACCTTACCAGTTTTACTATAACTCTCAAATACCTCACTGTAGAACATGGATATTAACTGTTTCTTCATATTTTACAACAAGACAATCCCGAGATGTGGGGAGCAACAATACCATTGTTTTACAAGAGTATATAATCAGTTAATATTGTCATTTAATCATTTGTAAAGGGTAAACAAATATTTTTCTTTAATAGTTGGCAAAGCTCTCCAACAGTTGTTCCAGTTTTTACATGCCCTTAGCTTGCCTAGCAGCTCCCCAAGGGTCATGACTCACCATCAAAATTCACCTATTTGACTCTAAAACAATGCAAAGCAAAGTTTGATTTTGGGAAAATTTTAGATGAATCCAACTAACTGGAATTTTCACATTTTTGCCACTTAATTCCTAATTCTTTACCATATGTGTATTGTCTACAATGTGTGCAAACCCCTCCATATCACAGGCACACTAAATACTACAAGGACATGGCTGGTTGTCCAAATACTAACAATGCACTGGCATATGCAAAAAGAGTTTTAGTAAATCAGGCCCAAAGACTGTCAACTGGCAATCAAAAACAAAGTTATAAAAAGTATAAAGTCCATGGTCATCAGCAGCAGACTGCTATACCATGTTAATCCCCAGGTATTGTCTGAAGAAGAGATCGTCACATTTAAAATGTTGTCACTAAGGTCTATTTAGTTGGCCAATAAATTATATCAACTAAATTACAAAATCTGCTAAAAATGAACAAAACCATTTCTTAACTTAGCAAAAGCAATCTTTATATCTCTGTTTCTCAAGCTGTATATGATTGGATTCATCAGTGGTGTCCCCACTGTATAGATCAGCGATACTAATTTGCGTATAGTCAATGACTGCCCACTTGGTGGAAGGACATAAATAACAATTAGTGTTATATAAAATATACAAACCACCGTCAAGTGAGAGCTGCAGGTGGAGAAAGCCTTCTTTTTTCCAGTGTTGGATGGGATTTTCAAGATGCTAAAAATAATATAACTATAAGATATTATAATGGTTAAGAATGGTAATAAAATAAAAGGAACACTGTATAATAATATTTCAAATTGAGCCAGTTTAGCCAAGAATGTATCTGAACAAGAAAGTTTTAACACTGGTGAGACATCACAGAAGAAATGGTCAATTATAATCGGCCCACAAAAATCAAGATGAGCTATTGTAATTGAGCTAATCATCATGGAACCAATGCTCAACAACCAAGTAAAGATGATAAGTTTGATGCAAAACACATCATTCATTATAGAAGTGTAATGCAAAGGGTTACAGATGGCCAAATATCGGTCATAGGACATTACTGTCAGAAGAAGACACTCAGTACATTCCATCACATCAAAAATATATTGCTGGAAAATGCAGCCTGGGAAGGAGATTTTTCCACTCTTATGAACTAACATGTGAAGCAAGTTTGGGGCAATACCTGTGGTTAGCAGAATATCAGATATGGAGAGCTGGATGAGGAAGAAGTACATTGGAATGTGGAGCGTTTTATTGTAGTAAACCAGTGTGATGATCAAGAGGTTTCCAAAAAGTGTCAAAATATATACAATAAGGAGAAAAATGAAAAGAACAATGCTGGTTTCTTTGGAGCTTTGGAACCCCAAGAGGATGACTTCAGTAAAGATGGTCTGGTTGCTTCTATACATTGCCTTAAAAACAAAAATAATCTGAAATAAATAAAATGTATCCTTAGTAAATATCTGATCGCTAAACAGTTAAGACATATAATAATTACAGTTCTTCAATTACAAATGAAATACTCACAAGTGAATGTCCAGCTACAAAAATTGTTAAGGCTTAGCTTACACTTTCGGTTACGGGGTAGTATAAACAGGCAGTTGAGATTGTTTTTACTAACCCTCAATCACCCCTCCATCTGGAAAGGCAGTTGTATGGAAGTATACACACCTCTTTACTGTCTGACAAATGCCATCTGAAGAAAGATTACTGGCATATCTTCAGAGGGCTACTACATGTTTAAATGAGCCCTTAAGGGTAACTAGATTTGTCTGGGAAACTTATAGCAGTTGTATGCTGCTCATGGAGGATCTACATGCCTGCATTACAATTCTTGTTACAGATGTCCTTAGATTCTATTATATGTGCACACATAGGTTTCATGGACTTGACCCTCTTATTTGTGAACTATTGCAGCATATAACCTAGTGTGTACTACACAAGTCATTTACAAATTAAACATATTTCCTAAGAAAGATGAAATGTCTACATTACCAATTTGCTCAATTCACACCCTGGAAATGATTGGATATTTAAAGCCCTACTCTGGTGTCCTTTTTGTCTGCCCCACACCTCCCTTCCACCTCCCTCTAGCTGATTACTGGAAAGAAAAAAAAAACTAAATTTCCTTTTTTACTTATCTTAACCTCCCTGGCGGTATGACTATGTCAGATTTTTGCATCTAAAGGCGGTACATTGTTTTGCATAGAAATTTGGCATTTTATATTGTAGGCCTGTAATTATTAGGAATAACTCACTTAAATCTGTCCAAACAAGAGTCTAGTAGACATCCCGGGTATGATAAAGTTTGAAACACGAAATCATAAATTATAATATAATAAATAACTATAAATAATTATCAAAAATAATAACATAACAGTAATAAAATGTATTCAATAATGTAATCAAATCAAAACCACGGAAATTTGCTCATTTGCAGAATTGTCGCTGTCGTCACTTTCAGTGTCTGATGATGAATTTCACCACAAAACAGTATCGCCCAATTCTGCAAATGATTCTTATTTACTATCGCTGTTTTCTAGCTGATCAAAAACCACTTTTGACATAAAGGGATGCTTTTTGGATGCCATGGACATTCTCAAGTTTCCAGGCAGAAAGAATGGCATATATAATATAAAAGTGCATGCAGGGCACTGGACAAAGCACTAGGTACAAAGGGGATGTTAAATGATTTCATACAGTAATGTAATCTTACAGATTACAGTGTACTGTATGTTTACTGTGTGCCTCACTATTTGAATTTCCCACCGGTCTCCGCCCCCGCGCATCGTTCGCAGGGATCGGAGCCCGGCACACAGAGGGTATCGGCTGAAAGACAGCACGCTGACACAGTGGGGGGGACATCGCTGGATCCAGGGGACAAGGTAAGTAACTTTGCCCTGATACAGCACTGCAATCCCTAGTGTGGCTCAGGGTTACCGCTCTTGGTACAGAAAATTCACCCCGAGCCACACGCGGGAATGCCGCCAGGGGGGTTAACTGGTGGCTATGTGGTGCTGCAACCCCAAGTCTTCTCCTTTTTGTGTTTCCTTCCTGGAATGATCCTTCCTTGGGTATCCAAATTAGTTCCTGCATGACGTGGGCACTTCCTAAAAGATGTCCAGTAGTTGGTCCCTCTCAGGATCCCCAAAAAAATGATGTCTTCACAGGGAAGCTGTGATATCAGGGGGAATCTTAGCACTGGATCGGCGGTGAACCCAACCAGAACCACCAGTGGTGAGGGACATGGAAGGGGTGCTTAAATGAGTATATCTGACTTCACAATGTAAAGGGTAAACATGCCTAGTAGGATGGGTAAGAAGAAGGGGGTAAGGATGGTAAAAAATTGTTTTAATGCAAAGTGGGGCTTTATTTTTTTTTTTAATACCAGAAGGGGACATATATAGAATCACTTGATATAGCTTCCATTTTTGCAGATAAACAAAATCCAATAACTGAAATGTATAATATTGCGGTTTAACAGTTCTTATATGTGTTGGCTGCATTAGCTCTTCTATTTCCATGAAGATTTTTTGGTAAGTACAAAAAATTAATTTTAATTCAAACCAGGCAAGGATGGACTGGCCTAGCGTGATACTGTAACTACATAAAATACCTTGCCAGAAATGCAGTATCCTTGTCAGTACCTGTCAGCTTAACTGGAAGCTTAAAAAAAATCGTATTTTCCCTCTAAAAATCCCTATACCTCATGTCATTGAGATAAACCTAGACACACATGTTTGAAGCCCAGCATAGATGCCCACCATGGCATCCTCTGCCAAGAGTGAGTATAGCCACCCAGGGACAGGATTGTGTTATGCTCAGGCTTACAATGTAAACAATTATGGGATAGAATTATAAAAAATAAAGAAAGTGAATGCAGATTTCTAAAAACTATTTAGATATAAAAAAACAATCACCATACATTCCAATCCTAGAACCAATCACTCAGCATAACATTTATGAACAAGGTATATGCCAATGTACCCCCAAATAGCAAGGAAAGAAAGCAATTAAATTAGAAAAATAGCACATACCTTGATTTTTATATGCCATACTAAAAGAAAATATAAAGTAAACTTCATTTTTACCTTCTTATCCAAAACAAAATTATGGTCTATGACTGAGACAGTCTCAAGAAGCAAATTTTCCAAAATATATAATGTTTTATATTATAATGTCATGTACTGCAAAGACAATCTGTTTATATAAAGAACAAATGCAGCCTTCTGAAATCTTCTGATAATTTTATTATTGCCCTAAAATCTTCAGAGGCCCAATTACGATGATATTCAAAACAACTGGGTATAATCATATTATTCCAAAATGAAACAAACATTTTTAGACTGTCCACTCAATAAATATATTTTAGAGTCACAAATAGATTAGTCATTTGACACATTCACAAGTTTATTATATCAATTGGAGACCATAGTGCTAACATATTTGTACTAGATTGTGTAGCTTTATTAGCCATTAAAATAAAATGCCACTCATCTTAATATTATTTTTTAATAAATTGTTTTATAAATATTATTCTGTCATAAATAAATGGAGTACGAAAACACTGTGGCTTTGTGACATATGTCATATGATAAGTGACTAGAGTTGAGCGAACCTGGACTGTAAAGTTTGGGTTCGTACCGGACTTTGGGGTGTCCGTGCCCCGAACCCGGACTTTTGAAAAAAAGCCCGGGTTCGGTATTCGGGTATTTTTTGCGCCTTTTCTATAGCTGCAGGGCAGCCAATCAACATGCGTTTCACTCGTTTGCCCTTAGAAGCAATCACAGCCATGCCTACTAATGGTATGGCTGTGATTGGCCAGTGCATCATGTGACCCAGACTATTTTTGGCACCGGTTGAGTAGCTGCAGGGTAGCTAATCAACAAGAGTTTCACTCGTTTGGCCTTAGAAGCCATCACAGCCATGCCTACTAATGACACACATAGTTTCCAGATGTTTGCAGAACAGTAGTTCGGTTAGTCCCGGTTTAATTTAAAGTGACACACACAGTTTCCAGATGTTTGCAGAACAGTAGTATGGTTTCTTCCGGTTTTAGTTAAAGATTTACACACAGTTTACAGATGTTTGAAGAACAGTAGTTCAGTTAGTCCTGGTTTTATTTAAAGTGACACACACAGTTTCCAGATATTTGCAGAACAGTGATATGGGTTCTCCCGGCTTATTTATACTTTTTTGACATAGTTTGAAGCTGATTTTAGAACAGTTATATGGCTTCTACCTTTAATTAATACTTTTCAGACCCAGTTTGAAGATGGTCCACATCATCCTTCATTTTTGCTTTTTTTAGGTTTTTATTTTTTTTAAAATGCTTTTAGTTATTTCCCTGTCCCCATTTCTTTGTAGGGCACTTGTCCCACCCTTACCCCCATTTCCTTCCTTTTGCAGACCTCTAGGACTTTCCAGGACTATTTTACAGCCATTTTTGTGCCTAAAAGTTCGGGTCCCCATTGATTTCAATGGGGTTCGGGGTCCGGGACAAAGTTCGGGTTCTGTCCGGACCCAAACCCGGACTTTGTCCCGAAGTTCGGCCGAACCTGCAGAACCCGGACTTCTAGAAGTTCGCTCAACTCTATTCAGGGGGATTTAGCTGGCTCTCCATTCCCTCATAAATTTTGAAAGGTATAACCTGTGGCCCTGCCGCATGCCTTTTAGAATTTCACCCCATATTTGGCCCATTTACTAGGGAGGTATTGTTTGATGCCAAGTCTTCTGGTGTAATGGTTGGGTAGACCAGTAGGCATGGACTTCATTTTTTTGGCCAGTCCCATGTTTAGGGTTAGTCCAAGAAAAATGTTAAATTCCTCCATGGGACTTCCGTTTCCGGTGCCGCATGGAGAGGAGCTAGGAATCCTCAGCTCCGTTACCCTGCCATAGAACCTAGATCCAAAAGGGGCAATACTCTGGATGGACGCCCTGCCTCTACCCCCAACATTCCCCGGGACCTAAATGGACAGATTTGTGGAACGATCTGGGCCACGATTGTCCTCTGCTCAGCCGCTCCAGGGAGGAGAGGGAACACGCGCCACAGCCATCATGGCCACCGAGCCTCAGGTAAACTCAGGTAAACACCTATGCTGCGATACTGGCGGCCCCCCTCCTCCAACTACAGGCTCCCAGATATCTCAGCACATTACAAAACCACTTCCAGCGGACCCCTCATCCCCAGCAGACATTGCTCAAGCTGTAGTGGCTCTGATTCGGCCGATCACAACAGAGGCCGTGGGCTCAGAAATCTGCAAAAGGCTGGAACAGCTCCACAATGATTTTCAAATGCAGGCAGCTAGAATAGACCAGGCAGAGCACAGAATCTCCGCCATAGAGGATGACACCACTTCCTTAACTACAGTGGTTGCAAGGATGAATATGGTCCAAAAAGAACTCCAAGAAAAGGTCATTGACCTTGAGAACAGAGCCAGGTGGAATAACCTCAGCGTTATCGGACTCCCAGAATCATACTCCTCCCACAGCCTGCCTAAAATCTGTGCCATAGCCATCCCTGAGCTCTTGGGTCTTCGCACCCCATGTGTGGTCGAAAGGGCCCATAGAATTGGTCAGCCATCGGATTCTCGCACCAAACCCAGGGCAGTCATAGTCAGATATCTTAACTTTGTGGACAAACAAACCATACTGCAACGCTTCAGGAGAGCCCGCACTCTAACCTTTGAAGGAAATACCGTGCTAATTTTCGCAGACTATTCGATAGAGGTCATGCAAAAGAGGAAAGCCTTTTCTCCAATTTGTTCTGCCCTTCATAATCGCAATATAAGATTCAGTTTTGCATACCCAGCGATCCTCTACTTTCAAACCCCACAAAGAGAAAGTCTTGCGTTCATGTCACCCCAGGAAGCTGAAGTCTATATGGTCAACACTTTGTCCTCAGACATGGATCAGACGCCGTCGCCAACACCAGCAACTGACACACACAGTTCGCCAAAGAAATCCTCTATCCTGGCTAACAAGCTCCTGAGCCAGGACAAAACTCCATTCAAAAAAGTGTGCTTTGGCCTCCCGGAAACCCCCTCATCACAGGTGTAATCTGGAGGGGCCCTGGCCACATCATCTTCAAGGTCTTCTTTCACCTTCTAATATGGCCCGCAACTGACTTATATTAAGGAGTGGGACAAACTTCATTTTTCGATCTCAGGTTAACCCCATTGCCCACAGCTGACTGACCAATGAACTATAAGTGTTATTCACTAGCCCCCCATATAGGGGACTCCTCACTCGCCTATCTCCTGTTATCACCAATTTGTTATTTGCTACAAGGCTATGGAATACTATCAGCTAATATCTTCTATGTTGTATTAAGTAATTGACTTTATTACATGTCATCCAGATTTTTTGAAGTACGAATGGGGCATGCCCTCGGGACTTCGCCTCCTGTGAGCATGCCCAATTCTTTAGTTAACTTGCTGGAGGGGTTTGTGGCTCACGATTTGTTGGTTATGTTCATAGTCAAGGGCTATACTGGGCCTCCCACACTCCCCTTCTTCTACTTGCCCCCCCTGCACCCCCACGATTCCTCCCCCCTCTTCCCCCTTTACCCATCATTTGGTCCCTCCCCCTCCTCCCCCACTTCACCCCTACATCCCTTCCATCCCCTCCCCCCTCTACCCCCCCTTCCATGAACAGACACAAATTTCTTCGACAGGGTCGGAAAAAAACACCCTATGCGGAAAAAAGTGAAGTCTATAAGTGATAGGTTTTATGGCCTATTCTCATGGTGTTCAAGTTGCTATGTTAAGTTATTTCTCACATGTAAGACTGTAGTGGTGTCTCTTTGTCCATTCCCCAGCTATCGAGGCCTCCACTCCTTGCAGACACACCGCTGGTCTGGTCACCTATTTTCTCAGCATCTCAAACTGCCATGGACCCCCCAAAGCTCGGGAATGACTTGAAAGCCGTCACGTGGAACATCAAGGGGCTCAGATCCCCTCAAAAATGTATGCAGGTACTCAGACACCTGAAAAGGTTGAAGGCTGATATTGCTCTCTTAGAAGAGACTCATCTTGTAGCCGAGGATATCCCCAGGCTCCGCAAGTTATGGGTGAGTGAGGTGTTTGGCTCACCCTCAGTGGGGAGGAAGGCAGGAGCTGTCATTCTACTCCACAGAGAACTCCCATTCTCATTTCGTGCTGTAGACACAGACACCATGGGTCGCAGGATCACACTTCACCTCACCATAGCTGACCAGGACATTGCTATCTCTAACATTTACGCTGACAACTTGCCTTCTCAAACTTACTTCCAAAACATGACAACTTGGGACTTACAA
Source organism: Glandirana rugosa (assembly GCA_018402905.1). NCBI lineage: Eukaryota > Metazoa > Chordata > Amphibia > Anura > Ranidae > Glandirana > Glandirana rugosa. The sequence goes on along the minus strand of BLSH010173692.1, from coordinate 50,415 downwards.
ATTATGGAACCTCTACACCTCTTAGGAGGTGATTTCAACTCCACCATGCACCCTACTGATGACCGTTCTGTTGCACTGCCTCCTCAGTTGGTAGACCCTGACCACTACTTCCCACTCGCCAGCATGATTGAATCTCTCCACATGACCGATGTTTGGCTCATGAAACACCCCATTGACAATATACATTTTATTCATCTTCCCACAAATCTTTCTCACAAATTGACTACTTCTTTGCTTCTCCTGCCCTACTCCCAATGGTATCCTCTGTATCCATCGAGAGTATGGCCATATCAGACCACTCCCCAGTTACTATAGAGATCTCCAACTTCACACGCAGGCCAATTGCACCGGCTTGGTGTTTTCCATCCTACCTCTGCAACAATGAGGAATTAAGAACTACCCTCCAACATGCCTGGACCGAGTACATAACATCCAACAAAGAACACCTTTCCACACCCAACCTATTTTGGGTAGCAGGGAAGGCCTTCCTTAGAGGTCACATTATCTCCTTCGCCGCTTGATTAAAAAAAAGCCCAAAACAGCTACTATCAGGCTAGCAAATCACTTAAAAAGGCTCATAGGATACTGAACATGTCGCGTACCCCCGAGAACATCCGAGCTTGGCAACTGCCTTTGATCACTGGTTAGGGGTAATATGATCACTTGTACAAGACCTAGTCAGGAGTCTGGCTGCAGAATTTTGAACATATTGGAGCCAATTTATGTTTAAATGTATTAAATTGGAAATGCTGTGGGAGAGTATAAACAGCAGTTTGGTACAAAAGGAATCCAGTCACATAGTATACAATGTACATGGTGAATACATGAATGAAACATACAAACAGTTAAATCGGTGCCATATCTGAATAAGAAGTGCCAAAAATAGTAATGTTTAGAGTTGGCGCCAATGATTTGGGTGGTTACAGCAGGGGGGGGCCCAGTCCCCCCTCTCGGCACCCCTATGGGAATATGCTGTGCTGAGAGAGGAGTGAGACCAGCCCCCCCCCCCCCCACCCCACCCCCCACCCCCCACGGAACTGATCAAATGTATAAGAGGCCAACAGCAGGCATAGCATAAAAAAAGTATGGAAAGTATTGGTAAACTCTGGCCCATTAATGTGATGAATGAACCTTTTCAGTAGGGCAAGGGTGAACACATATGGGCTGAGTGGGGTCCGTTCAACATAACAGCTGGGCTTAGCACCGTATAATTCAAGTCCGAGAGTCCTGAGAGCAGACTCGGTGTGACAGAGAATAGAAAAGGAAATAAAAGGGGGAGACAAGAGAGCAGTGAAGTAACAGGATTTAGATAGAAAGAGAGGAGAGGGTCCCGGGGGGGCAATCCAAGGCCAACATTTTCCCTTAAGGGGAATGTAACGTGGGGATAGGGGAAAGGGTAGTAGGCATAAGTTAGATGGGTACCTTCATAAAGCTGGCCCAGGGTTGCCAAATCTACTCATATTTCCTCCCTGTGTCTCAGATGGTGCTGGACGCCTTCTCCTGGCTCATTATCCACAATATTTTACTTTTAGCCCTGGCAAAGGAGACTGTGGAGGTATTCCATGGCCAAAGTAATTTTTGCTCCTAGGAGAATAAATTTGATCAATGCTTGCGTGGCTTTGGAGACTTTCGGTTGGCTGAAGTTGAGAAGAGCTATCCTGGGCTATTGTCTCCCCAGTGATTTTCCTCACCAAGTTGAATATTCGGTTCCAGAAGCCCCTTATCCTGGGACATTCCCAGAAGACATGGAGCAAGGAACCTGTCCACAACCACGGAATCACAGATGGAAGGTTTGGGGGTACATTTTTGCAAGTCTGATGGGTACTAGATACCACTGGGTCATAATTTTTAAGTTTGCTTCTACCAAAGAGACTGAAGGCACGTTAATAACAGATGTGCCATGTATTAAGGTCCCATTCAAAATTGATATCCCTTTCCCATCCTGACATATATGAAGTTTTCTCTTAAGGATCTGCCAGGGCCGAGTAAATTATTGAGATCCCGTCCTGAGTCTCAGTAAGTCTAGAACACCATTGTTCATAAAGAGTAACTGACATCAGTGCCGGCTTTGTGTCCCAGAGGGAGTGTAAAAAGTGTGAGATTTGGAAATATCTAAATTTTTCAGAGGGAGGCATTTCAAACTTACTGATGCAATGGCTTAGGGAGACCGGGCCAGACGTGTTGAAAAAATGGCCTATTCTGTACAGGCCTTTATCATACCACCACCTGATGGCACGTAAATCATTCCCAGGGGCAAATCCAGGACTGTTAAACAAGTGGACCAGGGGATGCCATTTGGAGATGATTTTATGGGATCTATGGAGGGAGTCGCAGATGGAGTAAGAGTGGGCTATAGTAGGGGCCAGAATGGGGGGCACGATTTGGGGGTTCTCCAAATTAAGTAATCCAATGTGTAATGCGGTGCTGCTTGCCTTTTCATCTGAACCCAAGCAGGCTTGACACTATTGGAGTAAATGACAGAGATCTGTGCTCACTGAGCTGCCTTGTAGTACCACCAGAGGTTTGGGAGGCCCAGACCTCCTTGTGTCTTTGGTCTAAGTAATATCTGCCTGGAGAAACGGTGTCCCTTATTGCCCCATACATATCTTATGATGGAGGATTGTAATTTAGAAATATGGACCCTTTGGATTGGGATAGGGAGAGCCCTAAAAAGATATAAAATATGTGGTAATAGGGCCATCTTGACCGCATTGATTCTACCTATCCAAGATAACCTTTGGGCTGACCAGTTAGTCAGGTCCGCAGTGAGTTTCTTAATGGGGGGGGGGGGGGAATTTGCCTGGTAAAGGTTTTCAGTGGAAGAGGTTAGGTTAATACCTAATGATGGGATTGAGTAGTTATTCCAGGAGAAGGGGAAGTGGTTTTTCAGTCTTTCGATCAGGGACAGGGGGGTCGAAATATTAAGTGCCTGGGATTTGGTCATATTAACCTTTGGCCAGAGATGAGGGAAAATCTGTGGAGTAATTTAACAATATTGGGTGGAGAAATGAGGGGTGAGGTGATGAATAGTAAGGTGTCATCCGCGAAGAGCGCATATTTGTGGGAATGCGTCCCGCATCAAACTCCATGGATGTCTGGGTGGCTTCTGATAGTGATAGCCAGGGTCTCTATCATTATAGTGAATAAGAGAGGGGACAGGGGGAATCCCTGCCAGGTTCCCCTCTTAATAGAGATCCGATCAGTGAAAATTCCCTGTAGTTTGACTTGGGAAGTAGGTCAGCAAATAAAGAATTTTCAATATTGCCGTGAAACATGGGCCAAAACCCCACTTTTCGAGGACAGGAAATAAGAATGGCCATGATACTGTGTCAAAGGCCTTCTGTAGGACCAATGACAATAAATACCCCTTCTGTGGGGGGGCCCCCGTCCCATCCTAGCTTCATGAGTGAGACTATGTCAATCACCCTCCTAATCTGGTCTGGCCCCTGTCTGCCTGCTATAAACTCCTTATGGACATAGGAACCTATGAACGAGGATAGTCGGTTGGTCAGGACCATGGTGAGAATCTCTAAATCGTTATTAATTAGGGAGATGGGTCTGTAATTTCCCACTTCTGTGTGGTCCTTTGCCAGTTTTGGGATGGTCGATATTGTGGCTGTGTTTGCTGCGGGGTCGAGGGAGTCACCCTTTCGCAGAAAATTAAAGTACCGGACCAGATAAGGAGAGAGCGTGTCAGCAAAGCTTTTGTAGTAATGGGGTCCTGGGACTGATCCCTTGCAAAGGCTTTTAATCACTGCCAGTATTTCAGATTCTTGGATGGGTTTGTCCATTCGATCATCCTCCGATAGATGAGGGAATGGGGATTCCCCATGAAGGCATCAATTCCGTTGACATTCGTCTTTCTGTGCTCATTGTAAAGTTTAGAGTAAAAAGAATGGAAGGTTTTCATGATATTTTTTGGGTCTTGGGGAATTTCATTCTGCAATGATCTGATTTTAGGGAAAGAGAGAGTTTTGAATGTGGGCAAGAGTTTGGCGGCCAGTTTAGAGCCTATATTGTCCTTAAACATGTAATTTTTCGCCTCCTGCCACCGCAGGCTTTTCTCTGCCAATGAGGTTAAAGCTAGATTGAGAGCTAACTTGGCTGAGTCCAGTCTAGAGAGTGATTCTATGGTTTGGTTGCGTTTGTGGACTTTGCTTAATAGTTTAAATCCCGTTTCAAGTTTATCAATTTTGACCTTTTGCTCTTTTTTGAGTTAAGAATCTAAGTGTATGAGCTTCCCTCGGATTACTGCTTTGTGGGCTCCCCATAATGAAGATGGGGATATGTCTTCTACATCATTTAGCTTTAAGAAATCCTTAATATCTCTCTCTATAATAGTGCAATGTACTGGGTTGCTTAAAAGTGAGTTGTTGAAATGCCATGGGTGAGGACTTGCCCTGAGAGAGGATGTTTTAAATTTCAGGAATACTAGGGAGTGGTCCGACCAGGGAATTTTGCGGATCAAGGAGGCCGTGTGGACGTCCAGAGCGGGGACAAAAATGTGGTCAATTTTCTCCATCTTGTGGATGGATTTAATTCTTGCCAAATGTCCACTAGACCTAAGGAGTGTAGTGAACAGACTATACTTAAGCTCTGTTTGGGGGGCCTTTTGCTCAGGGGGGCGCCTGCGCCCCTTTTGTCAAGAGTTTGGTCCACCGCAATACTGGAGTCCCCACCCATAACTAATCGTCCCTCAAAGTGGGGGGCGAGTTTCGCAAGCATTTCCCTGAAGAATTTGGCCTAACCCGTGTTTGGTGTGTAGTATGAAACAAAAATGTAAAGGGTGCCACATATGGGATATGCCACTTTGGTTCAGAGACCTTGGCGGAGAGGGAGAAGGGATCTTTTTTGCAAAAAGAATAGTCACTCCTCTTTTTTTTTACTTCTGCATTGGCTAAGTAAAATGTTGTGAATTTGGGGTGAATGAAGGTGAGGTGGAAGGACTTTGGGAAGTGTCTTTCCTGAAGGAGAAGGATCTCGAGCCCCTGGGAAAGATAATGCTGGAATGCTTTGTGTCTCTTGATAGGGGAATTTAGGCCCTGTACGTTAAGGGATGCTAACATAATGCATCCATCATGGGTCTCTTGGTTAGCCATCATCAGGGGAAAGGAGGATCTCCTATAATACTACAGCACCAACCTTGCAGATCCTTTAGTTTTCCTGTAAGGCCCTCCTCTGAGGTAGTAGATAAGGTTGTGAATGCTCTGCCCGGGAACCTGAAGAAGAGAGAAGAGAGAGATGAGAGGGGAAAGGGAGAAAAGGTTAAGGAAGAATAAGGAGCCCAAACACGACAACCGGTGACAAGGACCACTTGGGCACTTCCGCCTACTAGAGAGGAAAAGAAAAAAACAAAGCATCAGGTAGACCTGGGTGAAACCAGGTAAGGACCTGATGCCACACAAGAAATTAGAGGTCCCTGTGTCACTTCAGGTGGAGGGGCATTAAACCACACCAGCCTTAAGATCCAACGTGTAACCATGAAACATTTTCAAAGATAACCAGCAACAGTTTTGTAGAAAGAGCAATCAGAAATATGGGACCATGAGGGCCTGAGATCCAGGGGTGAGCGGCTTAGAGGGAAAGGGTAGAAAAATAAAGAGGGAAACAGACAGTCTTTCTGACAGTTCTTTGTGGCAAAAAAAAGAGCAGCGAGATCTCTCAAGATTGCGGAACATGAAGATCCGGGAGTCAGCAAGTCAAAAGAGGCAGACCAAATGCAGAAAGTCATAGGAGGGGGTCACCACTAGAGTTGAGCGAACCCGAACTGTAAAGTTTGGGTCCGTACGAACTTTGGGGTGTCCGTGACCCAGACCCAATCAGCAGACATTTGAAAAAAAGTTTAGGTTCGGAGTTTGGGTATTTTATCCCGCCTGTTGAATAGCTGCAGGGCAGCCAATCAACAAGCGTTTCACTGGTTTGCCCTTAGAAAACATCACAGCCATGCCTACTAATGGCATGGCTGTGATTGGCCAGTGCATCATATGACCCAGCCTCTGTATAAGCTGGAGTCACGTAGTGCTGCATGTCGCATGCTCTCAGTCTAGTGTAGGGAGAGGATGCTGCCGGCGCTGTGAGGGATAGATTGCAGATATAATAACATCTCATCCTGCATTACAGAACAATCTGATTGTGGACTAGGTAGAGATTACTGCTACTACTGCTTTGAGGGACAGATTGCAGATCTCATCCTGCATTACAGAACGATCTGATTCTGGACTAGGTAGAGTTTACTACTCCTGCTTTTAGGGACAGATTGCAGATTTAATAACATCTCATCCTGCATTACAGAACGATCTGATACTGGACTAGGTAGAGTCTACTGCTTTGAGGGACAGATTATTGTTCTAAAATCATCTCCTAGTTCTATAGGGTCAGGTTCCTGCTGTTGATGTAAGGGACAGATTATTGTTGTAAAATCATCTCCTAGTGCTATAGGGAGAGGTTCCTGCTGTTGCTGTAAGGGACAGATTATTGTTCTAAAATCATTGCCTACTGCTATAGGGTCAGGTTCCTGCTGTTGCTGTAAGGGACAGATTATTGTTCTAAAATCATCGCCTACTGCTATAGGGTCAGGTTCCTGCTGTTGCTGTAAGGGACAGATTATTGTTCTAAAATCGACTCCTAGTGCTATAGGGAGAGGTTCCTGCTGTTGCTGTAAGGGACAGATTATTGTTCTAAAATCATCTCCTGGTTCTATAGGGAGAGGTTTCTGCTGCTCCTGTAAGGGACAGATTGTTGTTCTATAATCAGCTCATAGCGCTATAGGGAGAGATTGTTGCTGTAAGGGACAGATTATTGTTCTAAAATCATCGCCTACTGCTATAGGGTCAGGTTCCTGCTGTTGCTGTAAGGGACAGTTTATTGTTCTATAATCATCTCCTAGTTCTATAGGGAGAGGTTCCTGCTGGTGCTGTAAGGGGCATATTATTGTTCTAAAATTGTCTCATAGTGCTATAGAGAGAGGTTCCTGCTGCTCCTGTAAGGGACAGATTATTGTTCTATAATCATCTCCTAGTGCTATAGGGAGAGGTTCCTGCTGTTGCTGTAAGGGACAGATTATTGTTCTAAAATCAGCTCCTAGCGTTATAGGGAGAGGTTCCTGCTGTTGCTTTAAGTGACTGATTATTGTTCTAAAATCATCCCCTACTGCTATAGAGTCAGGTTCCTGCTGTTGCTGTAAGGGACAGATTATTGTTCTATAATCATCTCCTAGTTCTATAGGGAGAGGTTCCTGCTGGTGCTGGAAGGGGCAGTTTATTGTTCTAAAATCGTCTCCTAGTGCTATAGAGAGAGGTTCCTGCTGCTCCTGTAAGGGACAGATTATTGTTCTATAATCATCTACTAGTGCTATAGAGAGAGGTTCCTGCTGTTGCTGTAAGGGACAGATTATTGTTCTAAAATCATCGCCTACTGCTATAGGGTCAGGTTCCTGCTGTTGCTGTAAGGGACAGATTATTGTTCTAAAATCGTCTCCTAGTGCTATAGGGAGAGGTTCCTGTTGGTACTGTAAGAGACAGATTATTGTTCTAAAATCCCCTCCTAGTTCTATAGGGAGATGTTTCTGCTGCTCCTGTAATGGACAGATTATTGTTCTATAATCAGCTCCTAGCGCTATAGGGAGAGGTTCCTGCTGTTGCTGTAAGGGACAGATTATTGTTCTAAAATCATTGCCTACTGCTATAGGGTCAGGTTCCTGCTGTTTCTGTAAGGGACATATTATTGTTCTAAAATCGTCTCCTAGTGCTATAGGGAGAGGTTCCTGCTGTTGCTGTCAGGGACAGATTATTGTTCTAAAACCATTGCCTACTGCTATAAGGTCAGGTTCCTGCTGTTGCTGTAAGGGACAGATTATTGTTCTATAATCATCTCCTAGTTCTATAGGGAAACGTTCCTGCTGGTGCTGTAAGGGACAGATTATTGTTCTATAATCATCTTCTAGGGCTATAGGGAGAGGTCCCTGCTGTTGCTGTAAGGGACAGATTATTGTTCTAATATCAGCTCCTAGCGCTATAGGGAGAGGTTCCTGCTGTTGCTTTTAAGGACAGATTATTGTTCTAAAACCATCGCCTACTGCTATAGAGTCAGGTTCCTGCTGTTGCTGTAAGGGACAGATTATTGTTCTAAAATCGTCTCCTAGTGCTATAGAGAGAGGTTCCTGCTGCTCCTGTAAGGGACAGATTATTGTTCCATAATCATGTCCTAGTGCTATAGGGAGAGGTTCCAGCTGTTGCTGTAAGGGACAGATTATTGTTCTAAAATCATAGCCTACTGCTATAGGGTCAGGTTCCTGCTGTTGCTGTAAGGGACAGATTATTGTTCTATAATCATCTCCTAGTTCTATAGGGAAATATTCCTGCTGGTGCTGTAAGGGACAGATTATTGTTCTATAATCATCTCCTAGGGCCATAGGGAGAGGTTCCTGCTGTTGCTGTAAGGGACAGATTATTGTTCTAAAATCAGCTCCTAGTGCTATAGGGAGAGGTTCCTGCTGTTGCTGTAAGGGACAGATTATTGTTCTAAAATCATTGCCTACTGCTATAGTGTCAGGTTCCTGCTGTTGCTTTTAAGGACAGATTATTGTTCTAAAATCATCGCCTACTGCTATAGAGTCAGGTTCCTGCTGTTGCTGTAAGAGACAGATTATTGTTCTATAATCATCTCCTAGTGCTATAGAGAGATGTTCCTGCTGCTCCTGTAAGGGACAGATTATTGTTCTATAATCATCTCCTAGTGCTATAGGGAGAGGTTCCTGCTGTTGCTGTAAGGGGCAGATGTTTCTGGATTCTGAGTCATGGAGAAAGCAAAAGAATTGTCAAAGTATCTGCGGGAAAAGATAGTTGAACTGTATAAAATAGGAAAGGGATATTAAAAGATATCCAAGGAATTGAGAATGCCAATCAGCAGTGTTCAAACTCTATCAAGAAGTGGAAAAAGAAGGGTTCTGTTGAAACTAAACTACGGTCATGTAGACCAATTAAAATTTCAGCCACAGCTGCCATGAAAATTGTTTGGGATGCAAAGAAAGACCCACAAATTCAGGACTCATGTGGTTTGGCTGTTTTTAAGATGCACAATAAGGAGGCACTTGAAGAGATGGGCTGCATGGTCGAGTCACCAGAAGAAAGCCTTTACTACGCAAATGCCACAAAGTATCCAACTTACAATACATCAGACAGAAAAGAGACAAGCCTCAAACCTTCTGGCACAAGGTCATTTGGAGTGATGAGACCAAAATTGAGCTTTTTGGCCACAACAATAAACGCTATATTTGGAGAGGAGTCAGCAAGGCCTGTGAAACACAGCGGTGGATCCCTGATGTTTTGGGGATGTGTGAGCTACAAAGGCACAGGAAATTTGGTCAAAATTGATGGGAGGATGAATGCAGTATGTTATCAAAAAATACTGGCGGAACATTTGCATTCATCAGCCAGGAAGCTGCGCATGGGACATACTTGGACATTTCAACATGGCAATGATCCAAAAACACAAGGCCAAGTAGACGTGTCATAGGCTACAGAAGAATGAAGTGAAGGTTCTGGAGTGGCCATCTTAGTCTCCTGACCTCAATATCATTGAGCCACTCTAGGGAGATCTCAAATGTGCAATTCATGCAAGACAGTCCATGAAATTCCAGGAACTGGAGGCTTTTTGCCAAGAGAAATGGGCAGCTTTACCATCTGAGAAGATAAAGAGCCTCATCCACAAACACCACAAAAGACTTCAAGCTGTCATTGATGTTAAATGGGGCAATACACAATATTGGGACCTGGGGTATGTAAACATTTGATTAGGGTCATTTGAGTAGTTTCTGTTGTCATTATGATTTTAAAAGAGTAAATACAGTTGATTGATAGTAAATGGCTTCAGCAAAACACTAACCATGAGTGAAAGAAATGTTTTGTGTTCTCATTCAAATTCTCTGAAAAATGGAAAAGAAATCATACATTTTGCCAGGGTATATAAACTTATGATCACAACTGTATATGCCCATGTTCATTCACTCAGATCAGGTAGGCTTTATACCTCATGGGAAAGCTTCTGATGGGACACACCAGTTCATAGACCTAATCTACTGGGCAGAGCACCACCAAACACCTTCTCTGCTGATCTCTCTGGATGTAGAGAAGGCATTTGACAGGGTTCACTGGCAATATTTTGAATCTGTGCTTTAGAAATTTGGCATCAATGGCCCCTTTCTTCTCACTATCTTAGGTCTATAATCCACTCCTGGTGCGAGGTTTCAACATCGGAGTTATTATCTACTCCCTTTCCCATAACTAATGGGGTTTGTCAGGGATGCCCCCTATCAACCCTAATTTTTGCTCTTGTGATTGAACCCTTGACCCAAGCTATCCGGTCACACCCCCTCATTGCAGGATTGAAAGTTGGCCGAGAAACCCCCAAAATTGGCTTATACAATCCCTCACAATCCCTTCCTCCACTTTGCAATCTCCTAGAGTACTTTGGACATTTGTCTATGTACAAAATCTCTTTAAAACTGCTATGTTGTAAGTTTCCCTTCCTTCACATATTAACCACTTCCTATTTGCGTCATAGCCGAATGATGGCTACAGCGTGGCTCTAAAATGCCGGGAGGCCATCAATAGACATCCTCCCATTTGGCTCGTGCTGGGCGCGCTCCCATCAGTGCCAGCGGCAAGCGCAAGCGCTGCCTCACGCTGCATGAGCGTGCCCACGGGTCGGGCAGACCCGATGTGCGCCGGAGACCTGTGATTTGCTCACATAGAGCAGGAACGGGGAACCGACAATGTAAACACAGCGGTTCCCGGTTCTGTGAGGAGGCATGCCAGATCTACTGATCCCTCTGACTGGGATCAGTTAGATCTGTCATGCCCCTGCCAACCCCACCCCCCGACAGTTAGAACACACCCAGGGAACACATTTAACCCCTTCATTGCCCCCTTAGTGTTAACCCCTTCCCTGCCAATGACATTTATACAGTAATCAGTGTTTATTTTTAGATCTGATCACTGTATAAATGTCATTGGTCCCAAAAAAGTGTCAAAAACATCCGACATGTCCGCCGCAATATCACAGTCCCGATAAAAATCGCAGATCACTGCCATTACCAGTATAAAAAATAAATAAATAAAAACACCATAAACCAATGTCCAAAGTTTGTAGACGCTATAACTTTTGCGCAACCCAATCAATATACGCCCATTGCAAATTTTTTTTACCAAAAATATGTAGAAGAATATATGTCAGCCTAAACTGGTGAATAAATTTGTTTTTTTTTTTTTTTGGATATTTATTATAGCAAAAAAGTAAAAAATATTGTTCTTTTTCAAAATTGGCGCTCTTTATTTGTTTATAGCACAAAAAATAAAAACTGCAGAGGTGATCAAATACCACCAAAAGAAAACTCTATTTGTGATAAAAAAAGGACACCAATTTTTTTTGGGTACAACGTTGCATGACCGACCAATTGTCATTCAAAGAGTGACAGCGCTGAAAACTGAAAATTGGTACGGGCAGGAGGGGGGTTTAAGTGCCCAGTAAGGAAGTGGTTAAAACTGCCATCACTGAAAGATCCCCCTTTTCCTGGCCCCCTAACTTGTCCACCTAACCTCTCCTTCTGCTATGCTGTTTTGCTCCAATTTCACTTCACTATGTCAGAAACTTCAAGATGTATCTAAAACACTCCTTACAGTTAAGTCTTCCTGGGCAGGGCATATAGCCCTGGGTAAGATTTTTCTCCTGTCACATATATTGTATTTCTTTAGGACTCTTCCTGTTACAGTCCAACCTCTTCATTTCAATAATATTTATTTGGTTTTGTAAGAAACAATACAAAACAGAGCCTCTGGGCATTCCCCGGCTCAAGTAAGATACAATTAAGTAAGATACAGTTAAGTCTAGTAGGTTGAAACATTTCTAGTTACAAATCTGAAGATATTGAGGTATAGAGATATTAAGAATAGCAGAAGCATAACTGTGGTGTTAAGCTAAGTGGTGTCTACTGTAACAGCACAGTAGGGATGAACGTATAGATTGGTCAAGCGATACCTAATGGTGATACTGTGGTCAAAGTTATTGGCATTGTGGTCTTGTGTTCATGTGAGTAATAGGGCTTTCCGAGGGATTAGGGACTTTCCCCCCTCACTGGACACCCCACAGGGGAGCACACTGTGTCCTGTGAGTGGGGGGCCGCCCCGGCCTATCATGAACGGGAATACGACAGTTGGTAGTGACTCGGTTTGCCCTTTTTATTTATTTTATTGTTATCTAGCCTTCCAAGGTTTCCAACTTAGTGATGTTTTGTGAAATTTTCCGTTAGCTGAAGCTAATAAAAGTTCATAGGTACAGTGAGTGTTTGTCAGTTCTATAGTTTCTTGTATGTTCGGGGGGTTGGGGTCTTTC
>BLSH010173692.1:0-17375 GCA_018402905.1 Glandirana rugosa | reverse complement strand
CCCCCCCCCCCCCCCCCCCCCCCCCCCCCCCCCCCCCCCCCCCCCCCCCCCCCCATTCCTTGAAGATTATACCATTCAAAACAGTAACTTATGGTACAGACAAAATTACTATAAGTAAAACATAAAGGTCCACAGTTTGTAATGTAGACAAGGCAAACTTTGTTTGGGTATCACATTTAGGTTCTTCCACCATCTGGTTGAGAAAGAGTATAATAGGGGTTATCAATTTCGGTCCTTAACTCTGAGTGGGAGACCAGTGTCTCCATTTCGAGGCAAACCGGTCTAATTTCAGTGGGTCGGGGGTGGAAAGGTCTAGCTTCTCCAAGTTGTAAAGTTTCTCCAGGTCTTTGCAGACGTCTTTCGTTGTTGGGGGAATTGTTGAGATCCAGTTTCTCAGAATCGCTCTCCTGCTCGCCATATAGCAAGAGGATAACCAGGGGTTGTTTGACCGTGCTATACTGAGGTTTATTTTGTCCGCAGTCTGCATCCATGGGTCGAAGGATCCGAAAAGCATCAAGTAAATATTCCCCTGTGGTGAGAGGCCTGTGACTTTAGCTACCAAAAGCTCCACCTTAGACCAGAATTGTTGAATGGCCGGGCATTGCCACAGTCTGTGGAAGAGCGATGGTTTGGGGGCCTTGCACAGGGGGCATAGTGGGCCCTCGAAATGGTCCTTTGGTCGCCAGTGTGGCACATAGGCCCGGTGTAGGATCTTGTACTTTTGTTCTCTCCAGAATTCGTTGAGCATGTGGGTGCAGGTTGTGTTGTATCCTTTTAGGATATAGTCACATGCTTCCTGGGAGTCCAAGTCCGAGTTGCATGTTTTCGCAGAGTTTGGGCTTCCTTTTGGGTCTGACAGGTTCAGCAGAGGCTTGTAGATGTCCGAGATCCTGCACCGGCGATGATGGTTAAGATAGTCTATGGCAGAGATTGTGTTACGTGGAGTCTTGGACGTGCGTAGGCCTGCGGCAAAGCTAATGGCCTGGTTTATGTAGAGGCCATGATGGGTGGGTAGATGGTGGTCATTGCATATTCTATCTATGGACCAACGCTTGCCCGTAGAGTCATCGAATAATTGGGCGAAATTATGCAGACCTTTTGCCGGCCAAGTGGTGCGAATGTGGGGATGGTTCGCTTGGGGAAACATAGGATGACCCTGAATCGGCAGGTGCCTGGAGTAAAAGGGAGCTAACCTCATTAGCTTGTTGGTTTCCCTCCAGGCTATAATGGTGTCTTTGAAAAAAGAGTTGCTTTTCAGGTGTGATGGTAAGTCCTTTAAGCGGCAGTGTAGCATGGCTGCTAGGTTGAGAGGAAAGGCCTGTTGAGACTCCAGTTCATAGTTTGAATAGATGGAAGTTTGTAAGATCCAGTCCAACCCAGCTCTAAGCAGACATGAGAGATTGTAGAGCCTTATGTTGGGGAGGTTAAGGCCCCCTTGGTGCTTGGGCAAGAACAATTTTCTGAGAGCAATGCATGGTTTTCGTTCTTGCCATATAAAAAGTGTAATTGCTTTGTGTAGTATAATAACATCCTTATGTTTAATAAGAAGTGGTAGTGTTGGTAGTGGGTATAATAATTTAGGGAAACTACACATCTTAAATAGGTGACATCTCCCGAGAAAGGATAATGGAAGAGCTGCCCAATTATCTAGTTCTGAGATGATTTTTTGGATTTTGGGTGCAATGTTGAGGCTATAGAGGGACGCTGGTGTCTTCCCAATATTGATGCCCAGATAGGTGATATGGTTCTTAGCGATCGCGAATGGGGTGTGTGCGGCCCAGTCTGGGGTGCGAGAATGTAGCAAAGGCAGTATTTCGCTTTTCACAAAATTAATTTTAAGCCCTGAGCAGGATCTGAAGGTCTCAAAAATATTTCTGATGAGGGGTATATCTGCTTGGGGTTTGGATGTGAAGATTAGGATATCATCCACAAATAAAGCTGTGCGGATCTCTTGGGGGCCTACTTGGAATCCGTGTAGCTCTGAGTGAGAGGTCAGAAAACAGGAGAGAGGCTCTATAGCCATATTAAAAAGCAACGGCGATAACGGGCACCCCTGTCTTGTCCCCTTATATAAATTTATGGAACTGGAGAGGAGGCCAGCAGCTACGACTATGGCCTTTGGAGCTGAGTACATCTGTCGCATCAGATGCAGGAAGGGGCCTGAAAACCCCAGTTTTATTAAGACCATGTCTAGCCAGCGGAAGTTGACGTGGTCAAACGCCTTCTCGGCGTCTAGCGTTATGATCGCTGACTCATCCATGGGGCTATTCCTGGCTCTCTCCAGTGCCATCAGCACTTTGCGTATATTGGAAGTGGCGGATCTGCCTTGGGTAAATCCCCCTTGGGCCGGGTGGATGATAGAGGGCATAATGGAAGTGAGTCTATTCGCAATTATTTTCGATAATAGTTTAGAGTCAACATTGAGTAGAGAAATGGGTCGATACGCCCCCGGGTCCGTATGGTCTTTCCCTTTTTTATGTATGAGCTTTATGTGGGCTTGAAAGCCTGAACGTAGGTAGGGGCCCCCTTCAAGTATTTTTTGGAAGACTTCCAGAAGTGGTGTGATTAGTGTGTCTACATTTAGCTTGTAGAATTCTGGGGTAAACCCGTCTGGTCCCGGTGCCTTTCCTACGGGGAGCGACTTTATGGCGTCACGCAGTTCCTGTTCTAGGATTGGCGTATTTAGTTGGGCTAGTGATTCCGGGTCTATCTCAGGGAGGGACACCTTAGTGAGGAAGTCTGCTGCTTTTTCCTCATCAATTGGATCTGGCCCATACAAGGTGGTGTAAATTTGCTCAAGGACCTGATTGACTTCCTTGGGTGTTGTGACTAAAGTGCCATTTATGTTTTTTAGGGCTTTGATGTGAGTGGGGGGATGTAGGCCTTTACATAATGCGGCGAGCAGCTTGCCTGGCTTGTTACCAAATTTATGAAATCTCAGATCCCGCTCTGCTTTATGGAGGCGCTCCTGTTCCTCCGCCCAGTGGTCAAATTGACTTTTTGCGCGCTTCCAAGCTTCTCTGTTGTCTGTGGTATTGCTGGCGGATAGCTCCAGTTGGGCCCTACGAAGCGCCGCACTCGATTCCGAAAAAATTTTTGCGATTTGTTTTTTGTACCCCGACTCTATAAGATATTATCCTGCTTCTGAGCACCGCCTTTCCCGTGTCCCAAAACAGGTTAGGGTTTGTCAAATGGTCCCTGTTAATTAGGGAATATTCTTCCCAAGTGGCACTTATCATCTTCTGCAGTGTTTTATCTTTTGCAAGATAACTAGGGAAACGCCACATCGGGGGTTTTGCCTGTTGGTCCAGGCCTGGAAATGTCACCGACACTGGGGAATGGTCGGAGATGACCATGGTTTCTATCTGAGGAGAGGAGGCCAGAGGTAGAAGGAGAGGATTTAGGAGAAAGTAGTCTATACGGGACATAGATTCATGGGGAGGTGAGAAAAATGTAAATTCCTTAGCCTCAGGATTGACCAAACGCCAGAAATCTGTTAGGTTTGCTCCTTCCACAATTTTTTTTAGTGAAGTGGGGGGGGGGGCTAGGTCTAGTTTCTGTGTGACTTGGGGTTTCCCCGCCGATCTGTCTTCTAGGGGGGTCATCACCTGGTTGAAATCACCTGCAATAACATGAGGAAGGTGCATGAAGGGAGCTGTATGGGCTGTAAGCTTTTGAAAAAAGGAGGTGGTAGGAGAATTTGGGGCGTAGACGTTTGTTATGGCCCAGGACCTTGGGCCCGACTGAATGACCACTGATGTTAATCTGCCCTCTGAGTCGGAGTGCGTCAATTTTATTTCCCCTCGTGTATGTACTGCTGTAGCATGTACTGCTGTGTTTGCTTGAGCTGTTGGTGTTCCGTGAAGGAGGATTGTACATCATCTTCTATATCGGATATTCTGGCCTCAAGCTCTCCTATGCGCTTTGTGTGTTCTCCCAGTTCCTGTCTAAGCTGGGCAATTCCCGCTGCCACCGCTCGGTCAACGGCTGCCGTTATGGAGGGTGTCAGAAGTGCTGCCAGGGCCTGGGCCAGGCCCTCTAGTTGGCCATCCAAGTAGGGAGGGAGGACTGGTGCCTGAGATGTGGCTTGTTGTTCCGCCGGCAACGAAGGCTGTGCCGAGTTAAGTGTGTTCGGAGCTCCGTCCGCCATTTTAGGTGAACCTTCGTTCGTTGCACCAACGATCGTGCGAGACTGACCGGCCGCCCCACCCACCGCGTGGGTCACAAACCGATCCATCCAGCGGGCTTCTTTAGGGTGCGGAGCGCTGTCCGGGGAGGTTATTCAGTGGTCGGTGATAGGTTTCTAGCCGGTTTTTTATGCCTAGAGGCCTGGAGCCGCTGTTCCCTGCTCCCTTACATGCGGCGCCGGTAACCGGAAGTCACTACTGTCACTTATAATGAACTGGTTGATGCACACCGCGAACAAGCGAGTGATCTCCAACGTGTTCAAACTAAGCTGGCTGACCTCGAGGACCGTTTTCGAAAGAATAACTTGAACATTCGGGGTATCAGTCAGCACACTAGTACCATCCCTGACTGCTTAAGACCAACTTTTTGACAGAACCCACAGGATCTTCAAACCGCCACACATTGCAGTGGATAAGCCAAGAGATATACTGATATGTCTACATTTCTCTCAAACCAAAGAAAAAATTCTGAGAGTGGCTAGGAACACATCACCCCTCCCGACACCCTACAACCTAATTGCCATATACTCAGATGTCTCCACAGTCATGGCTCAAAAGAGGAAAGAACTAGCCTCAATCACCAGAGTTCTACAACAGAAAAATATCCCATACAAATGGGGATTCCCAACTAAGCTGTGGATCACATACCAAGGCAAAACCACCACCATTCTTCAACTGAAGCAAGGCTTAAAGCAGCTTCACACATGGGGACTAGCTCTCCCACCTGATGAAGGAGCCCCTGATCGCAATATTCCAAACCATGTTCAAGGTTACTGGCACAATGTCACCAACAAATGAACACCCACTCGGCTACTACTCAGGTGAACCATATTAAGTCACTTAGTTATCTTAGGTACCCCCCTGTGTCTGTGGACTTCCTCATTGAGTTTCTAGTTAACAACCCTTTCCTTGCTAATTGTAGAGAGTGTTCATTCACTCACTGCTCTTCTCTGCTTTCTCTCCTTGCTCTCTACCAAGGATGACACCCAAACACACATTAATTGTTCATTAAGTAGACCTCTCACCTTTATCATCATTGACTGTAATATTACATGTCTTAGAAAAGCATGGTCTCTTTTGTTGTCAGCTCCGGCGGTCATGCTAATATTAAACTCCCAACGATGTAACAATGTCACTTAAAATAGTGTTCCTGAATGCTAAAGGACTGAATAGTCCACACAAGCATTCTCTCCTCTGGAAAGAGGCTATATCCTCCAAATGTGATGTCCTTTGCGTACAAGAAACCCACTTTAACAATACTAATTCCCCCCAAGTGTACTCACTCCAAATTTCCCCACATATTTCTGGCCAGCACAGACTCCAAAAAAAGAGGAATCATGATTGCAGTAAAAAACAATGTCTCTTTTCAGCTACACTCAGTAGAAGAAGACCCTAACGGCCGATTCCTTATCCTACATGCTAATTATAACAACTCATCACTAACTATAGTCAATCTACAGTATATGCCCCTAACAATCCTTCTCCAAAATTATTCACCTCTCTAACATGCAAACTCCAGCCACACTAATCTCATTAGATTAGTGGAGATTTTAACAAAACCCTTGAGTCACTTGACTCAACCAACCCCTCCCGTAGGAAGGCAGCAGTACTTCAATCCTTCCTAGCAACAGAGGACCTATATGATATCTGGCAACGTGCACATGGCAACGAAAGAGCTTACACTTTCTTCTCCCCGGCTCATGGAGTGTACTCCAGAATTGAAGTAGTCGGACTATTCCTCACAGATAAGTATAGCTTACAAATAGTATCGGAATCTTCCTTTGGTGTGATCACATGGTCAGACCATGCCCCAATTTCTGTAGAAATAATACTATCCAAAAACCCCCAATTTCCATATCACCCTAGAGAATTAACTCCTCTCTCCTCGCCAATCCAATATGTAAGCAACAATTAGAGAAAGAACTATCTTAGAGTTATCCTTATTAAACTCTCTGCCCGCGAGAAGAGGGGACGCACGCAACAAATATCTCCCCTTACTGAACAAATCAGACTAGCAGAAGCACACAAAACTCAACCTCAAACTCGCTGAAGAAATTTCAGCTTACCGTAATCAACTTAGCTCCTTATTACAACAAAACTATGACTTCTATATTAAGCGTGTCAAATTAACCTCCTATATACCAGGCAATAAACCAGGAGCATTCTTAACTAAACAGTTTAAAAGATTGACCGCAGCAGCAAAAATCCCATTCCTTAAAAGCAAACTAGATACAAAAATCAGCGGAAATAGCAGAACAATTCCTGCAATACTACTTCACCTTATATAACCTTAAAGACTCCACTTCGACCCCCTCTCCTAAACTACTAGATATTAAACAATTCTTAAACTCAAGCAGCCTCCCTTTCACATCTGTGGAGCAACTTTATATCCTCTCTGCCCCATTTACTGAGGAGGAAATTTCCAGAGTAGTAAATTCACTACCCCTCCATAAATCCCCTGGTCCAGACAGCTTCTCCAATGACTACTACAGTGCCCTCTTGCAGCACCTATGCCCTCACCTTACTAAACCCCTTAACAATATTGCCGATAACGGATCTTGCCCTTTAGAGTTCTTTGAGTCCATAATCATCATGATCCCTAAACTTGGAAAAACCACGGATAACCCAGCAAATTTTAGACCCATTTCCTTATTAAACCCAGATGCTAAAATATATGCAAAATGAATATCACTCCGACTTAATAGCATCACTCCTCACCTAATTCATCCAGATCAATTCAGATTTGTGTACAGCTGACAGACGTCAGATGGCACTAGACGATTTATGAACCTATTGCAAAATGTGGAACACCAAAATACCCCAGCTATCCTTCTCTCCCTTGACGCGGAGAAAGTTTCTGACCAGGTACACTGGTCCTATACGTAAGAAGTACTAGACAAATTTGGCTTCTCAGGGCGTATACTCTCGGCCATAACAATGCTATATTCCAAACCATCAGCAGAAGTCTGGACCTCAGGAATTATGTCATCCTCCTTACCCATCACTAATGGGACTAGGCAGGGATGCCCACTTTCTCCCATTATATTTTCCTTAATTATGGAACCCCTGGCAGCACACATCAAACAGCACCACTTAATCACTGGACTAAATATAGACAGGATACAACACAAAATCGGCTTATATGCGGATGATATCCTCATCATCTTAACAAACCCAGAGAAGTCGCTTCCACCTTTATGCGCCTTGCTAGATCATTTCAGCTCAATTTAGTTATACAAACTCAACCATTGTAAATCTCAAATGCTACCTATTGGATTACTGCCACAACTTAAACAAACAATTGTGGACATCGCGCCCTTCTCATGGGCTCCCCAAGATAAGATATCATACTTAGGGATTCAGCTTACCTCCCCAGCCTCCAAAGTCCAACCTATAAACTTTACAGCTCTAATTAATACCTTAAATAAAACTTGCTCTATTATAAATTCTGGAGTCTCCTCATGGGCGGGATGTATATCTTTATCAAAAATGTACTTATTACATTACACTACATTACATTCTGTATCTCTTTTGAACTATACCTCTCCCCTACTCCCAGGTACAGCTCAAAAGGATCCAATCTATTATACAAAACTTTATATGGAACTCTAAAAAAACTTGTATCAAAAAAGAGATCCTATGTTTGTCAACTAAATTATGGGGAATGGGGGCTCCCAGCATATTTACCTACTACAAAGCTACCATCCTCTCTCAATCAAGGACATAGTGGAACCCATCGCTTAGCCTCCCATGGACACGAACTGAATCAGCTGCAGCAAACTCTAACTTAAAGCATCTACTAGGGGGCACCTGGATACAACAATCTCCACCAACACATTTTCTAGATACTGTTAATGCATCTACCAAAATATGTAACTCATTAAATAAAATGAGTCAAGGTCTCTCTTCATGGTCCTTACACTCTCTTCCTCTAAGATATTTAGAATCAGCAATCACAAATATAACCTTAGTGGATTGCGAAAAGCTGGAATCCATAAAATTGCACACCCTACTCGGGTGCTAACTTACTAACCTTTCAGAAGCTCAGTGCACAATTCTCCCTCAAATCATCTACCTTCTTCAAATACCTCCAAGTGCGCCATGCACTTCAAAAAAACATTCAAAGCTCCGGAGAAGAACTTCCAGCAAAGACTCTCTCCCTAATGGACACACCCTCACACCTCTGACTGGGGGTTGCTTCATTCTACCTTACCTCCGGAACACCTAGGGAAAAACTTCCCTCAATGCTCTACTGGGAAAGAGCTCTCCAATTTAAGGCTGACATCAGTCTCTGGAACGCAGCCTCAAGATCTCCCCCTCAAGATCTCCCCTAAAACTTTCCAAATGTCTCTCCCATTGGGAATCCTTGCAAAAATTGATACACAACTTGTACCTAACCCCAACTAAGCTGGCCGCTATCTACCCTAACCATTCCTAAAAATGCTAGCGAAATTGTGGACAAACAGGATCTCCTCCACACATTTGGTGGTTTTGCCCAAAATTAACAACCTTCTGGACCTCCGTTTTTACTCTTGCCTCCTCTGTAATTAAAACACCAATCACACCGGACCCTAAAATAGCCTTGTTCAGAATAGGACAGGATTCCTGGCCTTTTAAATATCATGTTATCATGACTCACTTATTCATAGCAGCCAGACTTGCAATCACCAAAAACTGGAAAGAAGCAACACCCCTGAAATAAATAGAACCACTAAAATCCTGAATGAACATGCACAACTTGAGTATATGTTCGCCAAAGCAAACCTCTGGATTGAAAACTTCAACCATCTATGATTCCCATGGATCTCTAACCCCTCCGGCAAGCTGCACCAACTCTAGTAATCTCCTCTACAGAAAGAACACTGAACATTAAATTCTTCAAATATAAGTTGACACATCACTAATAACACTTTGCCTATAATGTAACCTATACTAAACTACCCAACATATGTTACTTAAACCTTGTGTGTCATCCTCCCTAACCTCCTCCTCTCTCTCTTTCTAATCCTCCCTCTACCTCCAATCTTCTCCAAGTGCATTGGCCCATTCCTTCCTTCCTCCCCCCAGCTTTCCTCATCTTATCTTCTCTCACTTCTACTACTAGGGCAACAAGTTTCATGTACAACTTTGAATACAGATTAATGTATAGCAACATCTTATCTTACCCGTATTCCTTGTTAAACCATTAAAACATATTGAAAGAAAAAAAAAGCATATTAAAGCTTATATTTTTATACAAACAGAATTAATAAGTTACAGACAGCATATGTAGCAATTAAACAATTTACAAGTTGGAAGTAAAAAAATAAAATAAAGTGTATATGTGTGTGAGGAAAATAGAATTATTTGGCTACAGACGACATAAATAGTATTTTACAATTTCTTGCAGGACTCATTGCCTAAACCACATTAACATTTGGTTTTGAAGGATAAACTAAATTTAACATTTATATTTTTCAGCTGACTATAGAAATAATATGCTGCACATACAGTAGAATACTTATTTTTTCAAATGTTTCAATTCCATTGTATAAACCCTATTCTTATTTAGCTTGGGAGGGCCAAACATTTTTAAATGTATATTTTTCAAATTGCTATAGGAGTAATATTTCTACAGTTTATTGTATACACCAGGGATAAGCAATTAGCGGACCTCCAGCTGTTGCAAAACTACAAATCCCACCATGCCTCTGCCTCTGGGTGTCATGCTTGTGGATGTCAGAGTCTTGCTATGCTTCATGGGACTTGAAGTTCTGCAACATCTGGAGGTTCGCTAGTTGCATATCCCTGGTATACACCATTGGTTAAACCACATCCCCATTTAGTTTTGGATGATACTAAAAAAAATAATGTTTATATTTATTCAAATGGAAGGAATTTGGTACACTTAATAAATTTATGGGGAGTCACATTTTCTTCAAGGAGCTTTTGAGAACAAAAAAAAATAGTGTTTATATTTCACAATTTAAACATATGAATAATGTACATATTGCATAAACATAGAAATAAGTATCTCTTGTAGGCCACTTTTTTAAAATGGCATACTGGCTTTACAGCCCAAAAATACACATTTAAATTGTATAGGAGGGACAAGACTCAAACGGAGCCATGTGCAATCACTCCCGCACATGCGCGCGGGAGCCGCCAGTCACGGCACAGTCTCAGTGTAGAAACGGCACGGAGGCCATTTCTTCACTGCGCATGTGCCGAAATGACGTCAGCACATGCAGAACACTGCATATCTCCTGAACAGTGCAGGTTTAGGAGATATGCAGGGTACCTACAGGTAAGCCTTAATATAGGATTACCTGTAGGTTAAAGTGGTTGTAGTGCCTTTACAACCACTTTAAAATGATTGGCATGAGAAGAAGCAGCTCTGTGCATTTTAGCTCATATATTTTTTTGCTAAAAAGCCAAATTTCTGGGTAAACATCTGGAAAGTTGGTTACAAAGAAATGATTAATATTAGAGTTGAGCGAACACTTGGACGTTCGGGTTCTGCGGGTCCGTCCGAACTTTGGAAAAAAGTCCGGCTTCGGCTTCCGAACGCTGCCCGAACGTTATCCCGGACCCAGAACCCCATTGAAGTCAATGGGGACCTGAACTTTTAGGCACAAAAATGGCTGTAACAAAGCCCTGGCAAGTGCTAGAGGGCTGCAAAAGGAAGTAAAATGGGGGTAAGAGTGGGGCAAGTGCCCTACAAAAAATGGGGATAGGGAAAATAAATTAAAATGAAATAAACTAGGAGATGATTTTTGAACAATAATGTGTCACTTACAGCTGCAGCTAATACCTCTCCCTTTAGAACTAGGAGATGATTTTTGAACAATAATCTGTCCCTCTACCTAGTGCAGTCAGATCGCTCAAAGCAGCAGTATGTGAAATCTCAAATTACTCCCACAATCTGAGCGTTGTGTACGATCCCACAATCTGATCGTTGTGTACGATCCCACAATCTGATCGTTGTGTACGATCGTACCGATCATTGTGTTAGGCAGGGTTTGATCTGCAATGTGTCACTCAAAGCAGCAGTATGTGAAATTTCAAATTACTCCAACAATCTGATCATTGTGCACGATCCTAGCAATATTTGTGTGTTAGGCAGAGTTTGATCTGCAATCTGCAACTCAAAGCAGCAATATTTGAAATCTCAAATTCCTCCAACAATCTGATCGTTGAGCACGATCGTCGCGATCGTTGTTTTATGCAGAGTTTGATCTGCAACTCAAAGCAGAGGTATGTGAAATCTCAAATTTCTGCTATCTGTCCTCAGAGCAACAGCACAGCAGTAGTAATCTATCTCAGGATGCAGGATCAGATGTTGTTAAAATGTCTCTAATCTCTCCCTGACGCCGTCAGCTCCCTCTCCCTACAGCTAACCCAAGAGCATGTGACTGCAGCATCAAGTGACTCCAGCTTATAAAGAGGCTGGGTCACATGATGCACTGGCCAATCACAGCCATGCCATTAGTAGGCATGGCTGTGATGGCTTCTAAGGGCAAACCAATGAAACGCTTGTTGATTGGCTGCCCTGCAGCTTCTCAACACGTGGAGTAAAATACCAGAACCCCGGACCCGAACCCGAACGTTTTTTGAAATGTCCGTGTTCGGGTCCGGGCCCCGGAGACCCGAAAGTTTGGTACGGACCCGAATGTTACAGTCCGGGTTCGCTCAACACTAATTAGCATAGCTGTGTGATCTAAATTGAGATGAATATTTTACTTGTTATGATGATTTTTTTTTAGGAATGCAAAATTTCTAAAACCAACAAAAGCATAAGCTCTTACAAATATTTTATTTATTTCTTTTTTCATTCATTACAAATGTACACATTTTACTTATTTAATAAATTATAATAATAATAATAATAATAATAACCAGGGTGCATGAGTGGCTCGTAAGATGACAGATGCGTTATCTCCTGGCTCCAGTCCCTGTCTCCCCTTCTGAGGCTCCTGTTACACTCCAGCCACATCTATTACCATAGGAACCATGCCAATCATCCCCGAAAAAATCCGGGCAACCCATGGGTAAGCTCGGCTATCAAAAATGCTGTAATCCCTGGCCTCGGGTCTTCAGGAGGACCCGCTGGAGCCCACTGATCCATGAGCGGCTGCTGAAGTGCCACGTGCAAAGGGACCCCCAACCTCGCTGCCAGAGAACACTGCAACAGTGACTGTGGAGGTCCTAGATTTAAAGCTGCACACCCTTCTGCAAGATTTAACCCACAACATCACCTAAGAAGTGGGGAAAATTGCTTAGGGGTGAAATTACTCAACTGGGGGAATGCACTGATACCCTGGAAAACAAGTTTGATGAACTACTGCAATATGTACATGTACTAGAAGAAGATAACGCTGCTCTTAAGCACATGGTCTCCCAAATCCAAATGCAGCAAGAGGATCTGGAAGACAGGGAATGGCACTAAAACCTGAGGATTGACGGTGACCCTGAATCTATAAGTGACAAGGAGATATGTCCCTATCTCTTGGGCCTTTTTGTCACCCTGGCTCCTCATATTCGGGACATAGATTGGCTCCTGGATAGGGCACACAGATCTTTGGCCCCTAAACCACCACCAGGGGCCAATCCTAGAGACACTATTGTCCATTTTCACTATTATGAAACCCGCCTTTAGTTTAAAGCACCAAGATTCAAATCTTTAGTGACCTGTCACTCATCCCCTTGGCAAAATGACGGAGCCTATGTCCTGTCACCACCCATCTACAAAATCATCAAGTTACCTACCATTGGGGGTTCCCACTCCAGCTGTCTGCCTCAAGAGATGGGGTGCGGTATTCTATGTGGGATCTTCAAGAAAGTGAGGTGTTCATATGCAACTTGGGTCTCCTACCACTCTTTGAAGAAAACCTTCAACCCCCCCCCAACATCACGATCACTCTTCACTCCTGGAAAAGTCTGGACTCCTGTGTGGCAGAGATTGCAGAAAGCTTTTCCCACTCCTCAATGCGCTGCTTCTTCCAGATACCCCACCTGATGGCTTTGTCCTGACCACCTTGTTGCTCTACATTTACATGGATGCATTGCCTTCATCTGTATGTTGCAAACTCTAGATTAAGAGTCTTGATTCCTTACCCATGGGATCACCATCATTGCCTGCATTATCACTACCTGTTTGGTTGTTTACACCTTGTTTATTTGCTTATTTCACAAGATTATTGGAATGTAAGGGGCCTAGCTGTCAGATCTGGTGGGCCACCATGCTCCTCTCCACTGTCCTAGGCACTGGCCTCAAACTCCTGAGGGCACTGTACTCCTTAGGTCTCTTACTAAAGTTACTTTTTTATTTTTTATTTTTAAGGTCCTTTTTTGACCTGTTTTTGATTAATGAACTCAATCTCAACTGTTGCTGTCAATCCTTTGCGTGTTTGTATACTAATGACTACTTTCCCTTATACACCATGGACATTGCTCTTTATCCTTATTGATTGGATGATGTTTGCATTGCTTATATGTTATAAGATATGTCTTTAAGTATTTTCTCATGTAATGTGAAAGGCTTGAAATCTATTCTTAAGAGACGGCTTGCTGTGAAGGAGTTAAAATCTTCTAAGTCAGATGTGATCATGGTTCAGGAGACTCATTTCCGAATGGGGGGGTCCTTTAAGTTTGCCTCCAAACAATTCCCCACCACTTTTGTTGCCTCAAACCTTTCAGGAAAGGCTGGCATAGCAATTTCAATTAAATGCTCATGTCCAATACGGCTCAAATCCTGCTTTCTGGACCTTCATGCTCAGTTTATGCTTCTGAACTTTGATCACACAAATACATATTTCACCTTGGCTAATATAGGTGCATCCACCTCAGGGCAGACCAGGTTTCTTACAGAGGTTTTTGAGAAAATGCAATCTTTCTCACAACACTTTATGATCACAGGTGGGGATTTTAATATGTGCATGTCCCCGACCAAGGATAGACACACTCTTTTTTAAACTACCCCATCCACTTATACTCACAGGTTATCCACCTCCTTTTGTAAACTTATCAGATCCTACAATTTTGATTCATGGAGTGTTAAACACCCTTCCCATAAACAATTTACATTCTACTCCCCCTCACATAAACTCTACTCCTGATTGGATCATTTTTTGTGGCGGTGCCTCTTTTGACACATTTAGTAGCTTCAGAAATCAATACTATTACTTGGCCTGATCATGCACCGATAATTTTGACTCTTACCCTATCTGCATTAACCACAAAAAATTGTCATTGGCGTCTTAATTAATCTTTTTTATGAATCCCACATGTTAAAATTCAGCTTCATCAGAAATGGTTGGAACTTTTCTAACTTAATGATGGCACAGTGTCTGAGGCTTCCACATTGTAAAAAGTCCACAAGGCCTTTTTTAGGGGTGAATTTTTCTGATGTGTCTGCTCATTTCCCCCAATGTGGAGCGTCTATGTACTGTTGTCTCTTTACGCAACTGTATCAAGTCCTTAGATATGGGTAAGATCTATAAATCTTTGCTATGGGCTAGACAGAAGTTGTATGAGTATGCTAACAAAACCCACAGGATGCTAGTCCCGAGGCTTAAACCCTGTCCTTTCTCTCCATTCCTGATTTTTTTCATCAGCCAAATGGTACTCCTACCTACTGCCCCCATTACAATGTCCAAGGTTTTTGGTGATTTCTACCATAAACTTTATAATTGCCTAAGTT
This sequence comes from Glandirana rugosa, assembly GCA_018402905.1. Taxonomy (NCBI): domain Eukaryota; kingdom Metazoa; phylum Chordata; class Amphibia; order Anura; family Ranidae; genus Glandirana; species Glandirana rugosa. Next base: position 2,507 of record BLSH010173692.1, on the reverse strand, counting down.
AACTTCTGATCCACTTCCAGTTCACACAGGGAAAGTTAGATTTTTTTTGCCTCCCTAAAATTACCTAAATTGTCCTCAGTTAACCATTCTAAGCTTAATATGCTTATTACTGCTAAAGAAATAGCAGAGGCTATCCGACACTTTCCATCCCACAAATCCCCAGGCTCCTACGACCTACCTTATGCACATTAGAAGACTTTTCTCCCAATTGTTACCCTGCAAATGTTAAACCTTTTCACTTCTCTGATGAAGGCACCCTTCCTCACCCCCAATTCTTACATGCATTTATCAAAGTCATTCCAAAACCGGGCAAGGACACGTCTATCACTGATAATTATTGTCCAATTGCATTATTAAATATGGGTTACAAAATATTTACAAAAATCCTTGCAAATAGACTATCACATCTACTCCAATCTCTAGTTCATAGGGATCCGGTTGGTTTTGTCCATAATAGGCATGCTGGTGACAATATTGGTGACCTATTTTACTCTTTATCAGGCCCATTTCCCTCCGTTATTCATAGAAATAAATCACCTATTGAAACATTGGACTACCCTCCCTCTCTTTCTCCTGGGAAAAATTAACATTATTAAAATGTCTATACTTCTGAAGCTACTGTATCTTTTCGAGACCTTTCCAGTTTCAATCCCATTGTCCCAAATAAAAGCAATTCAGAGACGTTTTCTTCATTTCATATGGAACAATGCTTCCCACCGGATAGTGGGATCAGTAGTTCAAGCTTTGCGAATCAGAGAGGGGCCAAGGGTCCCAGATTTATTAAAATAGTACTATGCTACACATCTATGGGCTGTTATTTCTTGGACAACTAAGTATGCGCCAAATAGGTGGTCTGAAATTGAAATGGGGATCACATCTCCTGTGCACCCATGTTCTATGGTATGGCCATCTTTTGATAAATACATGCCTCGATTGATAAGCTTATGTTTAGCCCCAATGTTATTTAGTTTGTTGATTTGGAAGCACTTTTCTGAAACATACTATCTCTTCTCCTTGCCCTCCACTTTTGAATGTGTTATTTAATCCAGATATCCTTGACAGCTTATCCTATAACTGAGCCATTTGGTCCCCCCACTGACCTGTACATTTTTGTCCTTTATAGATTTGCAGGCTAAACACCAAATTCTGAAATCGTTTTTTTTTTTATTTATACCTGCAGATTAAACATTCTTTTCTCCTCCAAATCCCCTACTTTATCTTTGGACACGCAAACTGGTTTTGAACTACTGTGTGCCAGGGGTTTTATATGAGCCTCACTTAATCTCTTCCATTTACAAACTTCTTCATGAGGCCACCCCCTTAACTCAATCTACTCACTTCTATATGAGCAAGTGGTCCCATATTATCCCTAGCAGATTTGGGGAAAATGTGGGAATCCGCCTATAAGGTAACGTATCACGCTGTGTGGCATAGAGAGAGACTACTTTCAAACGTCTTCTATTTTGGTATAGGACCCCAGACATTTTATATACTCATAACCCAGAAGCCCCCTGGAAGTGCTGAGGATGTGCCACTGATATTGGCACTCACTATCATATCTTTTGGGACTGTCCCAGCATTAAACCTTTTTGGGTCTATGTGCAAACCCTTTTGCAGAACCTCTTAAAGGTTATAATTTCCCTAAATCCTACACATTATCTATTAGGGCTCCCCTTCCCACCAGACATCCCCAAATCGTCTAGGAGGTTGATGTTCTTTTGCACCCCAAACTCCATGGTGTCCCATTTACTTCCTTTTCTTTCCTTTTAGATACTTTGTATCACTATTTGCAATGTTGTATTTTGCATGCTTGAGAATTCAGTCATCTATATATTGATAGATATCTATGTTGTTCTTCTAGCAGTTATCATACAATACAATTAAAAAAATAAATACAAATAAAATAATAATAATAACAATAGTAAAAATATTGATACAATGGGGTTGATTTACTATAACTGGAGAAGGCAAAAACTGGTGCAGCTTTGCATGCTAGCCAATCAGATTCTAACCTCAGCTTGTTCAATCAAGTTTTGACAATAAAACCTTGAAGCTGATTGGTTTCTGTGTGGAGCTGCACCAAATTTTCCACTTTCAAGCTTTAGTAAATCAACCCCAATGTCTCAGTTTATGTACACAGAGGTAATAATAAAATGCCTGCAGCTTTGATTAGTATTCCTAATATTTGAAAGGCCCCTTTCACATGATCATTCTGATCAGGTCTGCCTGAAAGTTTTTCAGGCGGACCTGATTGGATGACCCATTCATCTCTATGGACCGGTGAGTGTTAACACACTTGTTTACACCAGCCTACCTCTGATCGGATCTAATCCACTAAAAACAAATGGAAGAGGATCCGTCCTCTTCCATGTAGTCAGATCAGATCAGAGGTAGTCAGGAGTAGTGTTGAGCGAACCCGGACTGTAACGTTCGGGTCCGTACCGAACTTTCGGGTGTCCGTGGCATGGACCCGGACATTTCAAAAATCGTTCGGGTTCGGTCCGGGG
>BLSH010173673.1:2024817-2050692 GCA_018402905.1 Glandirana rugosa | reverse complement strand
CAATAATCCAACCATTAGTACACGAGATTACAACAGCCGACGTTCAGCAATCGTGCAACAGGAGTTGGATGAGCAAAATAGAAAACTTTTGTTGGCCAACAAGGCGTTGTGCGACTGTTGACTCGTGTGTACAGAAGTTGGCCCAACAAAAGTTGTTAGTACAAACACGCATGCTCGGAATCCAGGACGTGTTCATTCGTGTAAACCTACGTTCCTAATTCACAAATCACATTCACCTGAACTTCCTCTTTATACGCTCGTAACACGTCACTACGTTTGGCTTTGTTGGCCGATTACATGACTCATGTCAGTACGCTAGACACGACCGCCAACAGCCAATTGTTGAACGTGCGATTGTACAACAGTCACACCATGTGTATGAGGCATTAGAGTTCCCTTCACTGGAACTAAAGGGCCAAGCCCAACACCTGATAAACAACCCTACACCATAATCCCCCTCCACCAAATGATTTGGAGGGGTGGGCCAATAATTGTGGCAATATAGTATGGATGAGTGAGTTTGGGGTGGAGGAACTTGACTGGCCTGCACAGAGTCCTGACCTCAATCCAATAGAACACCTGTGGGATGAATTAGAGTGGAGACTGAGAGCCAGACCTTCTCACCTAACATCAGTGCCTAAACCTTACAAATGCGCTTCTGGAAGAACGGTCAAACATTCCCATAGACACTCCTAAACCTTGTGGACAGCCTTCCCAGAAGAGTTGAAGCTGTTATAGCTGCAAAGGGTGGGCCAACTCAATATTGAACACTATGGACTAAGACTGGGATGCCGTTAAAGTTCATGTGCGTGTAAAGGCAGGCGCCCCAATACTTTTGACAATATAGTGTGTGTGTATATATATATATATATATATATATATATATATATATATATATATATATATATATATATATACAATACATTTCTGTAATATATTCCTATTTCTTCAGGTTTTATTCCTTTACAGACTTTGGAAGTATAGAAAAATATCTGTTGGTCTACCATAAATTCACTAATTATTTATTGTGCTGGACTACACATGCCTTTTTCTGGACTGAAATAGCAAGGAATGGTGTCAGCCCTGCCCAATGTCTTTTGTTAAACTACTGAATCCCTCTCCTACTCTCTACTTCATAGAGAGTAATTGTTCTGTAGTTTAATATAAGAACCGTGAGAACTTGAAATAACACAAGAAGTATGCACAGGACAGCTCTGACACTATCAATGGTTTTTTGGGGGTTTTTTTTGCACTTATTGCACAAATTAAGCAAAATGCTTCCCATAAAAATATACATTCATTGCTATAGATTCAATGATTGGGCTGCCTTAGCACGATGCATGCTAATGTACAACTTATCTTGCATGCGTAAATGAGCTATAACAGAAATTTTAGTGATTGGCTTTCCATAATACCTCATCAATTAACAAAATTCAATTATTTGTAACATTCCACATAAAATACTAATTAGCGTTATCATTTACATGTCTTTACAAATTCTCTTTTTAAGGAAAACGTGCAAATAATTATAAACTGTGATTTTAATATATTTAAACCCCACTGGCTTATTTTCAAAAGGACACCACACATGAATGTTTAATTAGATTGCCTGACACATTACATCAAACAACAAAGTGTCCAGCAAGAATGTGGCCCAGCAGTGCCCCTCCCTCTGCCAGCGTCTGGAAAAGACATCCAAGTAATCCTAAGCAGCAGATGAAAGGAGCTAATATATTTGCAGCCATTTCATTTGCACAGGCCCTAATCATTTCAGCGCCAAATGTCTACTTTAGTCTATCATTTATTTATCAGTAGTAACAGGCACTAGACAGGACATATGTAATATCTCTTCTTTAGGCTAATAATTGATGCACATTAAGTAACACACAAGTAAGTTTATTGATTGTGACTCGGTGCATGATTTGGCTATCCTCACTGACAAAGCAGAACGCGGCCGTCATTTTTATCATAGGAGTGGGGAAACAGCAATTATTATTCAGCTTTCATCAGGGCTGCCAATGAATGGTGGCTCTATGCAGTGTGATATGGTGTAGGAACAGAGGCAGCAGAGGCTGCAGCCAGCAATGGACCCATAGCTACTGGGGCCATTGGTTTAGAAATGGCATTCTCAATGCACCAATGTATGCCTCAGTATTTCCTATGTATTTTACTAATGTATGAAACGCTGAGACTTTTTTCTACATCACATTAAAATAAACCTGACCTTGAAAATGTTTCAGAGGTAACAGTGCTACAGAGCAGGTATCTTCTGGCATCTCCATGCACTTGTGTAAGGTAGGCTTGTGCAATTAGTTTCGTTCCGAATTTAGTTTTTACCAAATTTTTAAAAATTCGGCAATTGGGACGAATTCCGAATTTCCGAATTTTTCACAATTCGGAAATTCGCTGTAATTCAGCAATTGCAGTAATTTGCGGTAATTCGGCAATGACGGTAATTTGGAACAGCCGAAATTCGAAAATTCGGAAATCCGAAAATTCAAAAATAACAAAGAACATTTTAAATAATAACGAACTAATAAATAACTATTACATTATATGTATTGGAATTTCCATGAAAATATGGCTGTCAGTGATAAATTTTATATTTAAGTTCACTAACAGCCAAATTTTCAAGGAAATTCCAATACCTATAATTTAATAGTTATTATTATTTCAAATGTCCTTTCTTATTTTTGAATTTCCGAAATTTCTGAAATTAAAAAAATTCCTTGCATTTCTGCAAAATGCATCAAAAAACACATTAGTGTGAATGGAGCCTTCTGCAGATTGCAGTTTGCATATTCCAGGTGCATTTTGTGTTTTTCAATACACATTCTTGATCCATTGAAGTCTATGGAACCAGAAACCAGAAAAAAATCCCTGGCCCTTTCCATAAATTGCACAGATGTGAACTATATCCATAGGATACCATGTTACATGGACTGTAGTGTGTTTCTGCAAAACTGAAAACGCACTAAAAAATGCATAGGTGTGAACCAGGCCTTAAAGTTGATCCTTGTGTCCCTGGGGATCCCCTTGAATACAAAGCTCTGGCTGTACTTGAGGTCTCAGCTCCTGGCCTCCTTCTGGCATTAGGCCTCACCCCCCCCCCCCCACTGCCATTTAAGTTACATTTAGATTCCAGGACATTAGTGGGCAGTACATTTGACAGTTAAACAACAGGGGCCATGGCTTAGTGCCACAAGTGTCCATGTACTGCCTAGACATACATTATATTGTCGGAAGTATTGGGACACCTGCCTTTACACGCACATGAACTTTAATGGCATCCCAGTCTTACCCGTAGGGTTCAATATTGAGTTGGCCCACCCTTTGCAGCTATAACAGCTTCAACTCTTCTGGGAAAGCTGTCTTCAAGGTTTAGGAGTGTCTATGGGAATGTTTGACCATTCTTCCAGAAGTACATTTGTGAGGTCAGGCACTGATGTTGGACGAGAAAGCCTGGCTCGCAGTCTCCGCTCTAATTCATCCCAAAGGTGTTCTATTGGGTTGAGGTCAGGACTCTGTGCAGGCCAGTCAAGTTCCTCCACCTCGAACTCTCTCATCCATGTCTTTATGGACCTTGCTTTGTGCACTGGTATGCAGTCATGTTGGAATAGGAAGGGGCCATCCCCAAACTGTCCAAAATGTCTTGGTATGCTGAAGACTTAAGAGTTCCCTTCACTGGACCTAAGGGGCCAAGCCCAACCCCTGAAAAACAACCCTACACCATAATCCTCCCTCCACCAAATAGTTTGGACTAGTGCATAAACATGATCCATAAAGACATAGATGAGCGAGTCTGGGGTGGAGGAACTTGACTGGCCTGCACAGAGTCCTGACCTCAACCCGATAGAACACCTTTGGGATGAATTAGAGCGGAGACTGCAAGCCAAGCCTTCTTGTCCAACATCAGTGCCTGCCCTCACAAATGCACTTCTGAAAGAATGGCCAAACATTCTCATAGACACTCTTAAACCTTGTGGACAGCCTTCCCAGAAGAGTTGAAGCTGTTATAGCTGCAAAGGTTGGGCCAACTCAATATTGATCCCTACACACTAAGAGACTGGGATGCCATTAAAGTTCATGTGCATGTAAAGGCAGGCGTTCCAATACTTTTGACAATATAGTGTATGATCCAAAGGACCCCAAAGAGACATAGGGATTTGAAGAATGACACAGTTACTCGGAGGCCCCACAAGGTACAGACATTCAGCACATTTTTTTATTTGAAAATCATTTAGTACAAGTTCATTTTAAAGAAACCATCAAACCATTCACCTTATTGCCTCTTCCCAAAGAATCTTATAATATAATGTTCTTATCAGAATCTTTTATATATGGACACATAGTAGGGCCAAGATAGAAACAAGAAACCAGTAAATAAAATAATTGCATTTCCATGTTCTGTGTACTGTGGGAGACCACATATAGTGAATGCAGGCTCCTGGGTTTAGTGACACTCTAATGCATATGCATTGACAAAAGAGAAGTGAAAAAGAAAAATAATGGACACGCTGTACACTTTTTCAGCTGTAAGTAACAGCACTAAGGTATTTATTTTATTTAAATGTGATTTGAAAGTATAGTTCCGCTATTAAATGACATGTAACATATCTAAAACAGTATTGTTTCTAAAGCCTATTTAAAAGAATTCTAAGTATGTTAAATAATTTTACATTGTAGCTAAAAAGTAAAGGGAAGTGATATGTGTGGAAAGAAGAGGAAGAAACTACAGGAAATAAAACTGTTGATGTTGTATTATAAAAGAGCCTATTATTTTTATAATTGTCCGGTGCCTTTTGGGATTAGCAGGCACTCTTGAAGGACAGATGAACACTGCTTTGACTATGGGTATGTATTCTGGGTGGCACCGTGGTGTAGTGGGTAGCGCTTTCATCCTAGCAGCAAAAGGGTCGCAGGTTCAAATCTCAACCATGACACCACCTGCCTGGAGTTTGCATGTTCTGCCTGCATGGGTTTCCTTCGGGTACTCTGGTTTCCTCCCACACTCCAAAGACATGCTGGTAGGTTAATTAGATTCTGTCTAAATTGCCCATAGTATATGAATGTGAGTTAGGGACCTTAGATTGTAAGCTCCTTGAGGGTAGAGACTGATGTGAATGTACAATGTATATGTAAAGCACTGCGTAAATTGGCGGCGCTATATAAGTACCTAAAATAAATAAATACAATTCTGTGAAATAAAGTATTGTATACATGCTGTTCAGATTTATAAGGTACAATTTTCATTGAAGGCCACCATACTTGCAGGTGAAATAAATCTGACGGTTTTACACTGGAGACGTTATTGTGTAGTATTTGTGTACACTAAAATGCATATATAAAATAATAGCAATGAATCTATGGTTATATAAAAACACAAGGTACTAAATTTATGGTGCCCTAGAGCTGAGATGTTCATGGATGGTTCATGGGTGAGTGTTTTGGTTCAGCACAGGCCACTGTACGTTTTAAATACCTAGTGAATACCACATTTACTTAAAATAGAACTGCAGATTTACAAAGAAAACCCAAGCATACATTCTCACCTAGATGGCTACAGCATCCATCTGATGTTGATCTCTCCCCAGCCAGAAATGGAGCACTGTTCTGTGAAGAGGGTGGGAGTGTCTGGCTCAGCCTCTCAGCAGCATGCTGAGAGGCTAAGCCAGCTGCTGGTCAGGCATCTGGGTGGATCCCGACATTATTGTTGGGATTCCTGCAGAGCCTGGACCAGCTCTGTGAATTCAGCAGACAGTGGGACACTGAAGTGCAGAACTTGGTGCACCTAGGAGAAAATAAAAGTAAACAATAAGGTACAGGATAGGGTTGTTCCAAGGGAAGTTGAAATTTAGGCCTCATGCACACAGATGCTTAGCAGCTCCTGTGGCATAATATCCCTGGCACCTTCTGGCGTCCAGGGAGCCTCACATGTCACGTACTACTGTCAATACAATTAAATGGCTGTACGTGGCCATGCACAGGCAAATGCCGATGGCTTCTGCATTATCATTTACCTGCGCAAGCATGTGCAACGCTTCTCCCCAAATGCAAACGGGGCCATTGGAAAGAAATCTTGCACGTGCATGCATGGGTAAACATCGATGTAGAAGCCATGAGCATTTGCCCGAGTATGGCCAGGTACAGCCATTCACTTGTATTGGCAGCTATATGCAACATGTGCAATTCCCCGGGCACCAGACAGTGCCAGGGATTTTACACCTTAGCACACAGGAGCTGCAAAGTGTCCATGTGTAGGCAGGAGCCTACTAAGGGTATATTGCTGTAAGCAAGCAAGATTAGACCATCCAGGTAAGGGAAGAGTTAGGTTCTGGGTTGCCAGCTTCCCAGGCTTTTTGAGACCTGCCTTCCTTCCTGGTTTATATATAAATAAGGGAAGGCTGGTCTCAGGGAGCTTTTTGACCCAACTGCATGGGAAGCAGGAAGGTCCTTACCGCCATGAAGGATGTAACCTGAAGCAACCTTTGTCTGCCTCCCTTAGAGATTCACAAGGTATCTCTCGCATGTATAGGTATGCCTGGGCAGCCATTGCGTAGTTAGTAGGACTGCATTGCGCTTTATACTGTAATATTTCTAAGTGCTTTAGTAAAGCTTTGTTAACTGTTTCAAGACTGGTCTGAAGTCATTGAAAGGGGCACATGGTGGATAATTGTGTCAGAAAAACCAGAATAGAATCAGAAGAACAGGGCCTGTATAGAACAGAATCAGAAGAACAGGGCCACACATTGGGTATGAAACCAAAGCCACTACCAAGGGTTAACTGGGCAGGAGAGTTGGAGGAAGAGAGTAGTTGCCAAGGGTAACCAAGAACTGGTGGGAAGTGAACAGCAGCCAGTCAATAAAGCGTGGTACCGGATGTAGGCGACAGGTCCTCCGGTAGCGGGTTGATGCTTTGGCTCCCTCCCTAGCTGTCGGTTCCCTCAAACTAACTTGGACTGGCATGAAGACCCTATATACCTTGCAGCATGGTATGGGAGAGCAGTAGGAGTTAATTATGTGCACGCATGAGGTCCGCGCTAGTGCACAGCGGACCCCCATTCCTGTGGGTGAGGTGGCAGGAATACATTGGACTGGTGGAGCAGGCATAGGCTCAGCAGTGTCCCTCCTAAATGCAGCATTTAACAAGCAAGGAGTGTAGTAACATGGGATAGCACGTTTTAAAGAGGGACTCTTTACATTTAACTACTGCACACAGAGTACAGCTCATATCTACATCGGGGTACCACCATAATGTTGACTTTCGCATGAACCCGCCTGGTCCTGAGCATTGATAAGTGTGCACACGAGAAAGGTACCCCCATGTACAGGGCGAGTAGGCCCCACCCATATGTGTGCACATAAGTTATAACCTCAAAGGTTTGGTGTGACAACATCATTTCTTAGGGCTAGTTTTCTGATGATATTGATAAGGAAACTGCACAATGCGTGATAGCAGGCCACTTGGAGAGATTTCCTCTTATTTTCCCAGCAGGACATATACAGAAAAAATCTAAAAGGGTTCATCTAAACCTAAAATAAACGTTTTGGCTATACATACACTTTAAGCATTCTGAAAGATACAAAATAAATGTAATATTTTACAATAAAAATGCTTATATGGAAGGTTATCGTTTTTCAGAATTCTAGTGATGGTGGAGTATAAAACCATTCTAGCACTGTAGACTGTTGTGGCTGTCAGTTCAGTTGATGTTTTTAAATTCTCCCAGCCATATAAGTTACACCAGGGGGTAGAGTCTCAGTAATCTAATGAAGGATACAGCCATCTCTCTCTCTCTCTCTGAATAGTATGGATCATTTAGTGATACAAAACCCTATGTAATCCATCCCAGCAAGACATCATAATATGAGTTGTAAAGAACCGTTCACAATACAATGGCTTAGTAGGCCTAGCCCAATAATTGAACACTGAATTGGAATAATTAACTTCGTCAAGCATCCTTCATGCTTCTCACTAGAATTTACGTGACTGCAGGATATGGATAAAGTCATGAATGAGGATGACAGAAAACAAAGTAGTCAAAACTAATGAAGGGGTAGACCATGATGCTACTTTTATTTTTTTCCTCTGTTTTTACCATGCCTGCTCAGGGCCCGATTTAATAAAATGTAATAGTATAGACAGGTATAGTTGTGTATGCAACTGTGGTATGATTTTTTTCCCTATTCTTTCAATGTGACGTTCAGGTCTATTGCTCAGCGGAGTGGGTGAAAAAGTATCGGGCTTAGCAATCAACCACATGATGATACGAAATTTGGCAATATATAGATTTAATTAAAAACGGAACATTTGAGAAATATAAAATTATCTGGCATATTTTACATTTCTGTTGTTGTTGTGTAAGCAGTTTGCAAAACCAGCATCCTAAAAGTGTAATGTTATAAATGGTTCTTTTTTCTAGGATAAAGCTTTCTTAAAGCGGAGTTCCACCCACAAATACATCTTTATATATTTCAAATCCTCTATGCATGATGAATCACCTTTGGAAAAAAAAAACTTATACTCACACTAAGTACCCTGTTGCCATATGGTTCCTGTAATCTTCCACTTCCTGGTCCGCGGCACTAAGCATCACTTCCTGACTCGCCTGGGCTCATGGGAGATGTGAGTCATCATTTCCAACGAGTCAGTGGTCATCCCTGAGCTGTAAAATCACGTTATTTCCAGACAGGGAATGCGTTATCTATGTTGCCAAAACAACCTTCCTCCGTCCCTGCCTGTTGTTTTGACAACGAAACATACACTCAACATCGAGAGGTGCATGCTGGTTACTCAGCATGCACCTTATCCAGGAAGAGACGAGAGGTAAAGAAAAAAATTTGCAATGTAAGTACAAAATAAATAGGAAGACTACCTGGATTTAAAGCTATCAATTACTTTATTTATGTAATGAATACTAACTAGGTGGATGCCAGCAAAAAAAAAAAAAAAATTCCTATTGGCTTACATTGATTACCTGCGATGGACAACATAACTTCTGTAATTGCTGCAGTTTGGCTTCTTAAATATAACAATTGAAGGGTTTTGCTATATCTGTTCAATAACACAAAAAAGTAGGTTGATCAGCCAGAAATTTTGTGGGTTGATAACTACATAGGCTATTTGTGTACTTCTATGTTATCAGTGAAGCTATCTTTGTGGACCACAGAACAACTTCCCCCTATCTTATGGTCTACCCTAGGATGACAAGGTTGCTCCATAGATAAAGCAATTGAGCATTGACACCCTAAGATAAGATATATGTTACTGGCAGGACCACCAGGTAAAATATAAAGGGAAAAAAAGCCAGAAAAAAGTAAACAAATGCAGCCACGCTATATTAGAACTGTTAGGCTACATTATATTACATTTTTGTTCTTGGGTTTAAATATGTGTGAGAAGTAGTGCCGCCCCCCCTAATCCATGCGCCCAGCCCCTAATCTACATGCAGGGCGCCAGATGCATAGATTCCAATGTTTTTTTTTCTTTTGAAGCACCTAATTAGAGCCTGAAGCTCTAATTGGCTTCAAAAATGGGTGTACTCGGGGTGCAGAGCCCACCCACTTGTGTGACAATAGCAAATTAATATTTGCTATTGTCTTCCTGATTCTCCTCCCGGCCAATCATTAAGCAGCTCCTGAGACCCGATTGGCCAGGGGGTCTTAGGACTTCCAATCGTGTCTCAGGACATACACTTCCTGTTCAGCCCGGAGGAGAACAGAAAGGAGAATGACCCGGCTCTTCATTCCTCTGCTGTCTCCTATGTTAATGTTAGTCTCCACCGCTGCCTTCTCGACCGTCTAATGCTCGCGGGGGGTCATTGGTGTGCTTGTGGCGATTGCCGCCTTCCCGCCCGCCGTTCGTCAGGGGGGGGGGGGGTGTTGTTTGCCTTCCCATCTGTCCAGGGGGTATTTGGAGTTAGTTTGCCGCCCCCCTCAAATATTTAGCACCAGCCGCCACTGGTCAGAAGATAAACTTGAGATCTGTGATTTCATTAGGCTGTATTCCTGAATAGACTGGCTAATGGGTATACTCAGAACTTCTGTACACTGTTGGAGAAATTGGCTGTGAGCTTGTTGTAGTTTTTAGTCAATTGGTATGCAGTGGGGGTATGAGGTACAAACATAAATGATTTTGCCAGAAGGAGCCAGGCCTATGTTTTTTTCTGCGATTACCTCCTGACACCATGCCCTCGATTCTCACATTTTGGCCTTGACAGCCACACAAGTATACACTTTTTAATCTCAAAGTCAATTGACCTACTAATGTGAGTTTTGGCCAGCCTTGGTTGAAATAAAACAGGACAGCAACAAGCAACCTTTGCAGTTCCAGAAATGTTTTCATTGTGGGAAACACATTAGATTGATGCACATGAGACATCCTGTCAGTTGAGCCGGACTGAAGTTATGTAGACCAGCCTGTTTGGGCATTTGGCTTTAATTTGTCAGATAACAATCTGATCTTCTCAGATCTCTGATTTGATTCAAAAGGCTGGAAAATTAGGTCAACAGATGACTTCCATCAGTACATGTGTGCCAGGTTATTGACCAGCGCAGACTGCCAGATGTGTCACTTTGCTAGTGCCGGCTGAACAGCAGGGCCTTGCTCAGTGAGCAGTAGCACAGATAAACTGCTCGGGTTTTTGAGATTTAGAACATTCTTTCAAAAACAATATGGATATTAAAATAACACATACAGATGCAAGTGTTATCTCAGTTTATAGACTAGCTGAATGCCTGCTAAATTTGTCTCTGCGATTATGAAAGCAGAAAACAAAATGTTCAGAAATGATATAAATAAGAAAATTGTACTTAGTTTATTCATTTATATAGTGCCAGAAATTTATACAGTGTTTTCCAAAGTACATAGACCAGCATTTCTCAAGAGGAACTCTTGAAATAATTTTTAAGTCCCAGGGAACCCCTGCTAAAAACTATCTGATTTACATCTGATTACATATTATCATAATCAGTTATTGAAAGAAATGTGTGCAGGAGGAGGAGCCTCATAAGAGGGTCCCCTAATAATTGGACAATGTTGTCCAGTACCACATCCTAACGAAACTAATAAAGGACTTTAACAGTACCAATAAGTTTGTATAAAAAATGTCAATAATTTATCATATAACAGCTTTGTTAAAGCCATAAAGAGACATACAATGAGGACATAACATAACACAAAATTACACATGTGAAATAATAACTGTATACTGCACAATAATAGAATTTTGTGGATCAGCGTCCCTGGAAAGATTGGATGATGCCTCGCTCGCTGCGATTTCCGTCACAGTTGCCTTTCGCAGGGCTTAGCCCGCTTCTTCAGGAAAATAAGACAGTCAAGCTCTAAAATAGAAAGTATACTGTTAATAGTTTCAATGTATGTAGTGCAAAATAGAATTTATAGCTCCAACTCAGAGCTCTCAACATACCTCAGTATGAAAACTGTAGTGTCCCATTACCGGTCAAATGCCATTTACATTGGTGGTGAGTGGAGAAATGCCTCCCTACATTGCTGGCCAGCGCAGTGCCTCCTTACTTTGGTGGTGAGGAGAAATGTCCTTTTACATTGACAGCCATTGTAGAAGTGTTCCCTTACATTGAATGGCAGTGGAAAATTGTCCTCTTATATTGGCAGTCATTGCAGAAAATAGATGAATCAGCCAGTACTCAAGGAACTCCTAGAAACCTCTAGAGGAACCCTTGTTGGGAAAGCCTGACATAGGCCATTCACATCAGTCTCTGCCTGCAGGAGCTTACAATCTAAAGTCTCTTCCACAGTCATACACACATCAGTTTAATTGACACACAAATTGATAAAATGCACATTTTTTTACATTTTTGCATTGAGGCCTACAGATCAGTGTACCAGAGGTGCAATGCTCAGGTTCCTACAAACTCTTCCCCCAGCCCTGGGTCAGTACCGAGGTAAGGACCTTCTGTTATGGGGCTGGAGGAAGTAAACAATGGACTAAGGCTGACCATACATTATAAAATTTTCTTAGACAAGTTTCCTTTAGATTTACCAAAACCATATAATATGAGGTCAAACCTAAACACTTTCAATTTGTATGCAAACAGGCAGGCCCTTGTTCCACATAGTCGAAGGTAAATCTAAAAGAAATTGAGCAAGAAAATTGTATAATGTTTGGGCAGTTTAAAAGTGCAATTATGCTGCATTGAAATCTGCAAGTCCTCCTGCTATGGTGGTAGATGGAACTTGTAGTCTTCTCATTTACAGGTGTCTGTGAATAGATGACCAACTATGCTGGGGATACCATGCTGAATTAACAAAAACAATTGCATGCTGGAGGGGAGAGGACTCTATGATTTAGGTAAGTAGGGGGGAGGAAAGTTGATGGTAGGGAGTTGGGGAACGTGACTATGACCATGATACACCCTAAATGGGGCAGCTAAGTGGTTACTCCTGCCTAACAGCACTAGGATTGTTGGTTTGAATCCCAACCACGGCACTACCTACCTGGAGTTTGCATGTTCTCCCTGTGCCTGCGTGTGTTTCCTCCCACACTCCAAAGACATTAGGATGAAAATTTCTTGATGCTTATACATTTGCAGTAATGCACGTGTGTGCATTTTTGTGAAATTTAGATGCATTGTATATGCATATATTTGTTTATTTATTTTGCAAACTCTTTTTTTAATTGTAATGCAATCAGGACAATTAAACAGTAAACTAAACAAAAATGACAATCACCCCAATTTATAGCCAGCTTTTAGAGAAAGGAAGGGCTTTGCTCAGCAAACAAAACCAAATATATTTCCTTGGACACTTATTAGCTAGCCAACAAAAAGCAAACAAAAAAAAAACAAAAAAACAAAAGCTAATTCCAGGTCTAAAATTTGCTTTAAAAACAGAGATTTTAGTGGGACAACATTTGCAAATAAATGTGGAAGCCGGACTGACTCCTCAAGGCCCCTCTGCATAATGCAGTCTTGACAGTTTTTGGCCAGGCAGTGCAGTTTCCATATATATTTGCAAATGTTGTGCAACTAAAACCTCTATTTTTAATGCAAATTGTCAGATAGGGATTTTTTTTTGCTGGCTAGCTAATAAGTGTTCTAGGAAATACGCTTTTTTTGTTTGCTGTGCATTGTTTGGTGCATAAACATAAAATTGTTTGGTGCATAAACAGTAAAGTATGCATCCAATTTTTTGTATTTTAAAAAAAAAATCGGGGCCCAGGCACCAAGTCATAATATGCTCATATTCATTGCATACTAGCACATTATGACAGGCTTACCCGAAAAACAAAGCCCTTCAGCGGCATACTGTCACTGCTGACAGTGGGTCTCCCTGTTCAGGACCGATGTCCTTCTGACAGAAGCCAGTGATCGCTTTGTTTTTTTTCTTCGCTGTTAGCATGAGGAAAAAAAAGCCGATTACTGTTCTTCTGTTTACGTCACATGATCAGCTGTCATTGGCTGACAGCTGATCACGTAGTAAGGGGCCGGGAAGATCTGTGATCAGCCAATTCTCATTGGTTCGCTGATCACAGAGCGTGCCACACACAGCGGCGCAGGCGGCATGAGCTCAAGAGGATGTACATGGATGCCCTCCTGGTATTAAGGCCCGCGCTGTAGCCATCTTTCGGCAGGAGGTGGTTAAAAGTGCATTTGGGCTCCATTGAAATCTGCAAGTTCTTCTGCCATGCTGTAAGATGGAACTTGCAGTCTTCTCAGGTGTCTGTGAATGGATGACCAACTATGTTGGGGAAGCCACACGCAGCCACGCTGAATTAAAAAAATGCTGCAGGGATAAGAACCCCATGCTTTAGGTAAGTAGGGGGAGGAAAGTTGATGGTAGGGAGTTGGAGAACGTGACTATGACCATGTTACACCCTAAATGGGGCAGCACAGTGGCTAAGTGGTTACTTTTGCCTGGCAGAACCAAGATTGTTGGTTTGAATCCCAACCACAACACTACCTGCCTGAAGTTTGCATGTTCTCCCTGTTCCTGCGTGGATTTCCTCCGGGTACTCCGGTTTCATCCCACACTCCAAAGACATGCTGGTAGGTTAATTGGATCCTGTCTAAATTGGCCCTATTATGTGTATGTATGAATGTGAGTTAGGGACCTTAGATTATAAGCTCCTTGAGGGCAGGGACTGATGTGAATGTAGAATATATGTGTAAACTGCATAATATTGATGGTGCGCTACATAGGTAAGTACAAAAAGAATAATTATGATCCTAGGTAGAGTATGCTTTTGAAGCCTCTGCCTGGCTTTTATTGTTGTCTGTGTCCCCGCTGGTGGGATTTCCTCCCACTTCCTTTCCCAATGACACCTATTATCAAAATAGCAATGAAAACCTGACAAAGCTTCTTCTTTTTTTGGATCTGTGCTTTAAATAATCCTGATAATGTAGAATTTCACAAACCATGCTGGATAGAGCAACATATAAAATGCTGCAGGAGGGCAATGGATGGCATAAAAGATGGAAGTTGCTCATCCCCTGCCTGCAGTACATTAAAGTGTGCTGCTCGAGGTGATCATGTTTAATGCAGTAATTAACATTTCTGTGGTTTGGCATACATTGTATTCTTGGAACTGCAGTTTAATACCTAGATATTTTGTTTGTTCTTCCTGTGGCTCATTCTGTGCCTGTCAGCTATCGTTTTCCTGTTGATAGATATCAGGTTCAGTTTGTCTAATTATTTTTGACTTATTTCAAAGAGGAAGTTGTGTCACCGATCAATGTATAAGTAAAACAGCTATAGGTTTATGACTGTGGTGTGTTTTTTGACAGTACTGAAGTAAAAGTTACTGCTTTCTGCCAGATTTGGTTTCTATGAAAGTCTAACAGGAGCCTGGTTAAAACAACAAAAACCTTTAAAAGTGTATAATTCCTTAGAAAATGGGTGAGTCTTATCAACTTCAATGTATATTGCAGCTGATTATAAAACATGGACAATCCAACCATAGGCTAAATTTTGATGTGCAGTTGGGGGGCGAAAAAAACAAACAGGTAAGCTGTGCTTTTTGCATCCCCCCACTGTCCCCACTGTCCCTCCTTAAAACAGTTGTAAACTCACCATATCATATTCATGATATCTGGCTACTGTACCATGCACTTGTATGAGAAAGTGTCCTGTTCTCTTTGTATTGCTTACTTTATGTGAAATCCCTGGTGTTCCTGCCAGTCCTTCTGCTTTCCTATTAAAAACTGACCACACTAGGCATGAAAACACAGCATGATCAGTTCTCTAAGTGTGCTGGGAACTCAGCATGCTCTCCTCCAATGATCAGACTTGTCCTGACACATCCCCATTGCACAGCCATTCACTGGGGAGATCAGTGTGCTACAGCTTCTTCTCCCCCAGTTCTTATGCAGCTAAGAACAGAGGAAATGTGATCACTTGTAAAAAAGGGAGAAAAGATATTTATAATGTTTTTTGTTTTTTTTAATGTGGCACCCCCACATTAAAATATCGAGCCACTTTGTCGTCGTCGACCTGCAGTTGATGGTCTGCAAGTGGTTAAAGGATCCTCTGGTGTCGGTGAGTGGCAGCCCCTGGGAGCTGGATGAGAAGGCTGAAGCAGCCTGGGAGAAGTGGACAGTCTGTAGAGGTCGGTGAAGCCAGTCAGGGGAAGGAGTGTCAATGGACAGTGGACATTAAGGTAGGTCACGGGTGGTCCGGAGGCCCTACTGGCAGTAGAGCAGGCCTCACCATGTGCTAGCTGTGGTGGAAGAGGAAGTGTCATGGAGGTCTGATAAATTGCCTTTCAGGCCTGGAACAGCAAGTGTATGTGCAGGAGAGAGAAAGGAGAATAGTAACGGTCAGCAACTGTATGTGCTGGAGGAAGAAGGAGTGTATATACGGTCGGTGTATATAGAAGGTCCTGTTATTTGATCGTTGGGCATCCCACAGTTATCCCTATCCCTATCAAAGTTTATCCCCTAAATATAGCAACAAAGTACCGGCCTGTTCAGTGACTCCGGTTGTGTGGAAAATCATATGATTGAGGGCAGCGGGCAGGTGGACCATAACTACCAGCCATCCCTAAGGGGGAACATGGCTACATTTATATCTATACACAAATGTTTTGCCTTTCATTTATATTTTAAACTGTATAGATTATTTTACAAGGTGATCATTTACAATTACTTTAAGCTTCAATGGCAGCAGATAGAGGTGCAAAAACTATACAACATATTGTGATCAGTGGGAAGCAAACCCATCAAACATGACCCATGTAAGCGTAATGAGGAAGCACTGAAAACATAGATGCAGCGCTTTTGTTCAGCAAAAAATGGGGTTGAAACAGCGGTGAGGAGGCGTCACATCACCTCTTTGACACCTGTCAGTCACCTCTGAAAAGCGATCCGAACAGGTCTATTGAACCTTACAGGGATTTGCTTTGGTATGCCCACTGTGGGAAGTCCTGAAGGCAGTGACGTCACTAGGGTTGGTGTCATCTGCTGCAGTAAAACATGATGTCACCCCCCCCTAATCATTTTTCTTCCTCATATATGTCAAGTCTGAAGGTGCCTATAATACTCTTTACTAGGGATTGCTGTACTGTCCCCTAATCCTGATAGTGGGGACGTTCAAGATTCCAAGCTCTATACAACGAACCACTTTAAGTCCTGAAATGAGAGATTCTATTGAGGGGTACTGAATGCCGTATGCGGAAAGACACAGAAATAGACTGAAAGTCCACTAGTGTATAGTTAGACCAGCCTTTTTCAGCCAGGGTGTCCAGGCACTCTGGGGTGTCTTGAGGCTTCTTCAGGGGTGCCTTGGCAAAATGCCTAAAAATTGAACAAAAATTGTATACAACCGGCATGTGGATGAAGCCTGCCCTGATGAAATCCGCGGTATAGCGGATGAAACGTCGGTTTCTGCCCCCCCTATCTTCCCCCCATGCACCCAGTGGGGTCCCCCAGCATCTAGGGGGTTTGCTGCTGCTTCCATTTACATGCTGCATCGTCGATCTGAGCTCCAAATCAGGCCGCTCCAGATCTTCCATGTCACCCCGATCAGCTGATTAGCTGAACAGACTCAGATGAACAGACCTGCACACACGGCTCCAGGACTCACGGAGCATTCTACTATCCGTTGACCAGGACTGAGACGTGGTGCCTTGGACGATTGAGCCTGGGGCTTTCACTGCCGAACGGGCGGGTGAAGGTTCTGTCGATACCCCGCCTGATCTCCTTTTCCAAAGGACCGACTCTCGTCCCATCGGGCTGCAGAACAATCCGTGCTCCTGAATGACAGCCAGTGGTGTTTCCATGCGGATCCTATCCATGATCAACCCTGCTCAATGGACCGGACCCCATCCACATCCATGGTGAGGGACTGACCAGAACTGTAAGTCAAGCACATCTGGACCTGTCACTTTAGCATTTATCTGTCTACTAGTCTGCTCTCCTGTAATGGACCGGATTCAACATACAATTGTTACCTGAGACCGACCCGATATCTAGCTCCCATCACCACTATATATGTACATCTGGATATGTCTACCCATTGAATTCATCTGGCCACTCACCTGGTGTCACCCAGCTGACAGACATACTCCCGTAGTATTACACTACCTACGGTGCACACCACAGGGTAATGGCCGCTGAACCAATCCAGTTACATCCATGAGGAATACTAGACACTTAACCTTCACTTAATCAGAGGACCATTATCCATCATCCCAATTGGGATGCTTCCACTTGGCCCCGCTGTCCTCGGGCCACTCAAGTGTTCCTTCTGATTAATGGTCAGCCACCCATACATTACGGAGCGCTCCATCGATGCATGCCATACAGTCCTGACCGGTGCGGATGTCCAGAAGTTCCTCATAGAACTGGCCACACTTTATTGAATGGCAGTTCAGTAAGGGGATTCCCTAGAATAGATGCACCAATATAGGCTGTATACATGGCACTATATGTTATGGGTCCAGCATGAATGTTACCCCGGGGTGTATTTTTAACGACAACGTTGTCTATTGTGTGTTGCCCACTGTCATTGTAACATTGTTTGCTCCCTAATAAATTTTGACATTTAATACGGCTCATCATTGCATGCCGCTGGGTGCCCCCCAATTCCCCCCATTGGGAGAGAAGGACCAATCTTGCTATGTAGGGAGCCTCCCCTGCTTTTGTTTTCTATATATATATATATATATATATATATATATATATATATATATATAGACCATATATTATGTGAGTAGGAACTCTATATTTTTAATAAAGCTTGGAGTGTTTATAATGGAGAGCACTTAGTTCCTGTCATTTATCCACGTCTCTGGGGGATCGTTTTAGGGGTTCGGAATTCCATTTCCTGCCTTACTTTACCCTTTAAGGGGCATGTGCTGTTGACTTCCTGTTAGCGCAGGGGTCCATTAATTCAGATGAGCGAAGCAAGTACTCTGGAGGTGGAAGGATTGTCACGCATTTCTTGTGTTTCTGGATTCATTACAACATGTGGATGCTCCTTGCTATTGCTTTCTGGGTTCTAAAATACAAAAATAATGCATCTTTTGCTGCTATACAGCCATGTATGACACAAAAATATTAGTTTTTACAAAGTCTGCTGTCTCAGTTTTTATGATGGCAATTTGCATATACTCCAGAATGTTATGAAGAGTGATCACATGAATTGCAATTAATTGCAAAGTCCCTCTTTGCCATGAAAATTAACTTAATCCCATAAAAATTCCACTGCATTTGTGAAGAAGGCTTCAGGGCTCCCAAGAAAGTCCAGCAAGCGCCAGGACCGTTTCCTACAGTTGATTCACATAGAAACATAGAAAAGTGACGGCAGAAAAAGACTGAGTAGTCCATCGAGTCTGCCCCTTTTTATTTATTTATTTATTTTTTTTATTTTTTTTTATTTTTTTTTACATTAACCTTGTTGTCTGACTATAGATTTATGTTTATCCCAAGCATGTTTGAAGCCATTTACTGTTGACTGTCTCACAACCTCTGTTGGTAGTTTATTCCATTCATCAACCACCCTTTCAGTAAAATAATACTTTCTAAGATTAGTTTTGAACTTCTCCCCAGTTAGTTTGAGGTCATGTCCCTGTGTTCTTGATTTTGGTTTCATATTGAAAAGACTGCCCTCCTGAACCTTATTCACCCCCTTGATGTATTTAAAGGTTTCAATCATGTCTCCCCTCTCCCTTCTTTCCTCCAGACTGTACATATTAAGTTCCTGAAGTAGCTCTTGATATGTTTTATCCCCCAGACCTTTCACCATTTTTGTTACCCGTCTCTGAACTCGTTCTATCTTATCAATATCTTTTTGTAAGTGTGGTCTCCAGAACTGGACACTGTGTTCTAAGTGAGGTCTCACTAAAGATCTATATAGAGGAATCAGAACCTCCTTCCTCCTGCTGGTGATCCCTCTACTGATACATCCCAGAATTCTATTTGCTTTTCCCACTGCCTGGTCACACCGTTTGCTCATTTTGCAATCATCTGAAATAAGCACCCCCAAATCTTTTTCTTCTGTAGTGCTGGCTGACACTGTACCCCCAATGCTGTACTCTCTGTGGGATCAGGGCACCACCAGTGCATAGCTTGCTCAGAAATGGCAGCAGGCAGCTGTGAGTGCATCTGTACGCACAATGAGGCAAAAACTTTTGGAAGTTTGCCTGGTGTCAAGAAGGGCAGCAAAGAAGCCCCTTCCTCTCCAGGAAAAACATCAGGGACAGACTAATCTGCAAAAGGTACAAGGATTGGACTGCTAAGGACTGGGGTAAAGCCATTTATTCTGATGAATCTCCTTTCCGATTGTTTGGGGCCTTGTCCGGAGAAGAAAAGGCGAGCGCTACCATCAGTCCTGTGTCTTGCCAACAGTAAAGCATCCTGAGACCATTCATGCGTGGGGTTACTTTTCAGCCAAGGGAAGGAGCTCACTCACAATTTTGGCTAAGAACAGAGCCATTAAAAAAGAATGGTACAAAACCATCCTCCGAAAGCAACTTCTCCCAACCATCCAAGAACAGTTTGGTGACGAACAATGTCTTTTTCAGCATGATGGAGCACCTTGCCATAAGGCAAAAGTGATGACTAAGTGGCTTGGGGAACAAAACATTGAAATTTTGGGTCCATGGCCAGGAAACTCCCCAGACCTTAATCCCATTGAGAACTTGTGGTCAATCCTCAAGAGGAGGGTAGACAAATAAAACCCCACAAATCCTGACAAACTCCAAGCATTAATTATGCAAGAATGGGTTGCCATCAGTCAGGATGTGACCCAGAAGTTGTTTGACAGCATGTCAGGGCAAATTGCAGAGGTCTTTGTGAAAGAGACTTTGTGAAAAATAATATTTGTGTAATTCTCAAAACTATTGGCCATGACTGTACTTACCTCTTTATTGGTACTGCCTCCTGAAGACATACCACGCAGGATCAGCATGTAGTCTTTAAATTAAAGCTGTGGATTTAGAAAGACGAAACACTTCTTATGAAAATACATTTACATGTAGCCAATGGCCCCTTCAGGGGTGGCTGAGTGTTGTGGTGAACCTGATCACACTGCCCTCAATCACACTTTTCCGCACATCCGGAGACACAGAGCAGGCTGGTACTTTGTTTTGTTTTTGTTTATTAGGGGGATTGAACTTATATGGGGTAGGGATGATTATGGGATACCCAGAAATTGAACAGTTCTGTACATGGGACCGACTATATACACACGTCAATATGTACATCTCTCCATCTTCCTCCAGCATATCATTTGCTGACCGTTACACTCCTCTCCAGCACGACACTTGCTTCTCCTGTTCCTCTCTCCTGCACAACACTTGCTTCTACAGGTGTGACCTGAAAGGATATTTATCAGGCCTCCATTACATCTTCTTCCGGCCTAGCTAGCACATGGTGAGGCCTGCTATAGTTGGGGCAGGGCCTCCGGACCACCCATTACAGGTAGACGCAGATAGCCTCCATTGTGTAGCAAAGTAATGTGTGCTAGCTAGCCTGATGGACTACTACTCCCAGCCCATCCTCCTCCAGGCCTCTCCAGCTTCTCCAGCTTCCATGGCCTTCTCCACTACCACAGCAACATAGCCATACTGGCTTCTGCATCCTTCCCAGACTGTCTGTCATCTCAATCCACTCCGACATGCCTCTAACAGTTTCCCAGAGTATGTTGCTCACTGACATCCTGACACTTGTAGTTCCGCACTGGAGATCTCTCCCGGATAGTGCTCTCTCCTGGTGTCCTTTCCGCTCTGCCTTGTGCCTGCCACCAAGATCTCTCTCCTCCTGGCCGCACCCCAGCACTCCAAGCCTGGGGTCACCCCCAGACTGGGAGCTTTCCCTGGCCACGAGAGCCCACACTACTCCATCTCCAGATTTCCACCCAAACTGATCCTTCCAGATTGAGTTGACCCTGGGTATTTATGGAGGCCTGCCCCCCGCAAATCCAGATTGGGGATTGATCAGGGCTCCTTAGAACACCCCATATGGTTACACCTCCCCTCCCAGCTCTTTGTCCAGAAAACACCAGAACTTTCTGGAAAGAATTGTAAGGTCCTGATGACACCATTCTGTGAATTACTCAATCCAACCTGAGCCACTCCCAGCCAAGAATCAAAGCAATCAGGCCTGCACTCAGTCAGGCCTGACTAAATTTTACCTTACCTACCAAAAATCTCTCACTACACCTAACTAGCATGGAGGACGCTATATACACTAAAATGTATATGCTATTTTTTATAATTGGGTTTAGATATACTTTTGAAGGTTCTAACCAAATGTGGGTTTTGAAAATCTGATGATTGAATTTATGGCCTGTCTCTGTCTTCATGTGTAAGCGGTGGTGACAGATCCTGAATGCATGACATACAGTTTATCTGCAGAGAAGAAAGAAGGTGTGACATAAAGTTATGTACAAAGATATACTGTAAGTTTGAAGGAAGTGTGACTTGCTTTTTTTTATTTGACTTTGTGTTAACACTAGAAATGCTGTAAAACACTTCCAAGGTGCAGAAGAGATTTTGTAAGTGTCTCTTACATAAACCACCAGTAGGAATTCGCAACTTTGAGGGAGAGCTAAAATTGGTGCACATAGAATCTGGTGTAGCTGTGTAGAGTAATCAATCAGCTTCCATATTTTATTGTGAAAGCCTAATTGAACAAACTGAATTAGAAGCTGACTGGTTACTATGCACAGCTGCACCAGATTCTGTGTACACCAGTTTTAGTATATCTCCCCCTTTGTATAGCATTATAAGTCGTGACTATTCCAAGTCTTTCAGCGGCCACAGTACATACTGTAGTGTGGATACCTTACATGATATTATGGTCTGTTGCAGTATCTGTATAACAGTTTCTTTGGGCAAATGATCTGTTTATTAAAATATAACTTTGTTGTAATTGGGACCTTAAAGGAAGTGTATAGTTTTTTTAGCATTTTTTAGGTAAATTTGTAAAAATAATCACCTTTATTAATTTGTGTTAGGTAAAGTAATTAATGCATATGGGTGCCAAAAATATGAATGCAAGTTACTTGCTAGGGGCAGAGTCTCTGGGGGAATCTAGGATGGAAAAGGACCTGGGGGTCCTAGTAGATGACAGGCACAGCAATGGCATGCAATGCCAGGCTACTGCAAGCAAAGCCAACAGAATATTGGCATGCATTAAAAAGGGGATTCACTCCAGAGATAACACAATTATTCTCCCACTCTACAAGACTCTGGTCCGGCCGCATCTTGAGTAGGCCATCCAGTTCTGGTCACCAATCCTCAGAAAGGATGTGCTGGAGCTGGAGAGAGTCCAGAAAGAGAGCTACAAAGCTGATAAAGGGACTGGAGGACCTCAGCTATGGGGAAAGACTACAAGCATTGAACGTATTCTCTCTGGGGAGGAGACGCTTGAGAGGAGATATGATATCAATATACAAATACCGTTCTGGTGACCGTAGCATAGGGAAAAAACTTTTCAGTGAAAGGGAATTTAAAAATGTTGAGGCCAAAGTACTGCCATCTGCCAGGGGAGCAGAGGATCAGGTAAGTAAAAGAGTTTTTCCTCTCCCTTAGATAAATCAAGCAAATAACCCCTGCAGTGTGGGTTACTACCCCAATGCAAGGGATAGTTTTAAATGTTACCACAGTTGGGCTTTAAAGTTTAAAAACCTTACTTATACAGTATCTCACAAAAGTGAGTATACCCCTCACATTTTTGTAAATATTTTATTTTATCTTTTCATGTGACAACACTGAAGAAATGACACTTTGCTACAATATAAAGTAGTGAGTGCACAGCTTGTATAACAGTGTAAATTTGATGTCCCCTCAAAATTACTCAATACACAGCCATTCATATCTAAACCACTGGCAACAAAAGTGAGTACACCCCTAAGTGAAAATGTCCAAATTGCCCCCAATTATTCCACCCCCAATGTCATGTGACTCGTTAGTGTTACAAGGTTTCAGGTTTGACTGGGGAGCAGGTGTGTTAAATTTGGTGTTATCACTCTCACTCTCTCATACTGGTCACTGGAAGTTCAACATGGCACCTCATGGCAAAGAACTCTCTGAGGATCTGAAAAAAAGAATTTTTGCTCTACATAAAGATGGCCTAGGCTATAAGAAGATTGCCAAGACCCTGAAACTGAGCTGCGGCATGGTGGCCAAGACCATACAGCAGTTTAATATGAAATGTTCCACTCAGAACAGGTCTCGCCATGGTTGACCAAAGATGTTGAGTGTACGTGCTCAGCATCATATCCAGAGGTTGTCTTTGGGAAATAGACATATGAGTGCTGCCAGCATTGCTGCAGAGGTTGAAGAGGTGGGGGGTCAGCCTGTGAGTGCTCAGACCATACACCACACAATGCATCAAATTGGTCTACCTGGCTGTCGTTTCCGAAGGAAGCCTCTTCTAAAGATGATGCACAAGAAAGCCCGCAAACAGTTTGCTGAAGACAAGCAGACTAAGGATATGGATTACTGGAACCTGGTCTGATGAAACCAAGATAAACTTATTTGGTTCAGATGGTGTCAAGCGTGTGTGGCGGCAACCAGGTGAGGAGTACAAAGACAAGTGTGTCTTGCCTACAGTCAAGCATGGTGGTGGGAGTGTCATGGTCTGGGGCTGCATGAGTGCTGCCAGCACTGGGGAGCTACAGTTCATTGAGGGAACCATGAATGCCAACATGTACTGTGACATACTGAAGCAGATCATGATCCCCTCCCTTCAGAAACTGGGCCGCAGGGTAGTATTCCAATATGATAATGACCCCAAACACACCTCCAAGATGACCAATGACTTGCTAAAGAAGCTGAGGGTAAAGGTGATAGACTGGCCAAGCATGTCTACAGACCTAAACCCTATTGAGCATCTGTGGGGCATCCTCAAATGAAAGGTGGAGGAGCGCAAGGTCTCTAACATCCACCAGCCCTGTGATGTCATGGGGGAGTGGAAGAGGACTCCAGTGGCAACCTGTGAAGCTCTGGTGAACTCCATGCCCAAGACGGTTAAGGCAGTGCTGGAAAATAATGGTGGCCACACAAAATATTGACACTTTGGGCCCAATTCGGACATTTTTACTTAGCAGTGTACTCACTTTTGTTGCCGGCGGTTTAGACATTAATGGCTGTGTGTTGAGTTATTTTGAGGGAACAGCAAATTTACACTGTTATACAAGCTGTACACTCACTACTTTACATTGCAGCAAAGTGTCACATGAAAATATATAATAAAATATTTACAAAAATGTAATGGGTGTACTCACTTTTGTGAGATACTGTATGTAGAAAAGTACATGGGACAGCCAGGGCTATCTTAATGAGGGTGGGGCCCCTGCATTTTCCCTGTCCCTAGTCAAGTTGATTGGGTCAGTGGTGCAGGGGAGGGTGTGTGTAATACTCCCCTCCTCCGCTCTATCGGCTTGCAAGAGGGACCGACTAGAGCTGTCTCTGATTTTCCCTCTGGCTGCAGTGCTTGGCGATCAGCCTCCTAGGGCTGCCAGCCTCTAAGGACACTCCTATGCTTGTAGAAAAATTGATTCTCCCAGGATGATAGAGCTGGTGGGCGGGGCGGACTGGGGTATGGCTGACTCACACATTAGTGCTCTCCCTGACTGGAAATGCACTGGGCTAGACTGGTAGGAGGAGCCTAGATGAAAGCCTGGGGTATCTTTGCCATGAAATCGTGAGCGCTGAAAAGTTTTTCCTACAGGAATTCCCTTCCTCTTTATTGCCTCAGCTCCCTAACCTTCACACACACAGCTGGGATCTGCTGCCAGGGGTGCATCTACAAACTGCCCTCACTACACACTGACTGCCCCCTCACTGCACACTGACTGCCCTCACTATACATTGACTGCCCCCTCACTGCACACTGACTGCCCTCACTACACACTGACTGCCCCCTCAATGCACAGTGACTGTCCTCACTACACACTGACTGCCCTCCCTACACACTGACTGCCCCCTCACTGCACACTGACTGCCCTCACTACACACTGACTGCCCCCTCACTGCACACTGACTGCCCCCTCACTGCACAGTGACTGCCCTCACTGCACACTGACTGCCCTCACTACACACTGACTGCCCCCTCACTGCACACTGACTGCCCCCTCAATGCACAGTGACTGCCCTCACTGCACACTGACTGCGCTCACTAAACACTGACTGCCCCCTCACTGCACACTGACTGCCCTCACTGCACAGTGACTGCCCTCACTGCACACTGACTGCCCTCACTACACACTGACTGCACCCTCACTGCACATTGACTGCCCCCTCAATGCACAGTGACTGCCCTCACTGCACACTGACTGCCCTCACTACACACTGACTGCTCCCTCACTGCACCACACGTCACTCCCCCGTCAGTCACAAATCACTCGCGTCAGTCACACGTCACTCCCGTCAGTGACACGTAACTCCC
>BLSH010173673.1:1997702-2024807 GCA_018402905.1 Glandirana rugosa | reverse complement strand
CACTGACTGCCCTCTCACTGCACACTGACTGCCCCCTCACTGCACACTGACTGTCCTCACTACACACTGAATGCCCCCTCACAGCACACTGACTGCACTCACTACACACTGACTGCCCTCACTACACACTGACTGTCCTCACTACACACTGACTGCCCCTCACTACACACTGATTGCCCCCTCACTGCACACTGACTGCCCCCTTACTGCACACTGACTGCCCTCACTACACACTGACTGCCCTCACTACACACTGACTGGCCTCACTACACACTGACTGCCCTCTCACTGCACACTGACTGCCCCCTTACTACACACTGACTGCCCCTTCACTGCACACTGACTGCCCTCACTACACACTGACTGTCCTCACTACACACTGACTGCCCCTCACTACACACTGATTGCCCCCTCACTGCACACTGACTGCCCCCTTACTGCACACTGACTGCCCTCACTACACACTGACTGCCCTCACTACACACTGACTGGCCTCACTACACACTGACTGCCCTCTCACTGCACACTGACTGCCCCCTTACTACACACTGACTGCCCCTTCACTGCACACTGACTGTCCTCACTACACACTGACTGTCCTCACTACACACTGACTGCCCTCACTACACACTGATTGCCCTCACTGCACACTGACTGCCACTATACCACCCTATACTACTCAAACTTCCCACTATACCACCTATACTACCCATAACTGCCACTATACCACCTATACTACCCATACCACCCACACTACCCAAACCTGCCACTATACCACCTATACTTCCCAAACCTGATACTATAAATGACTATACCCTATACTGTACCCTGCTGACCTCCCCTCTACTGTGCCCTCCTACCCCCCTCATACTGTGTACAGTCATACATAAATACAGACCACTGATAACCTGGGAGAGGCATTTATGACAGGGGGGCAGTGCGTACAAGGAGGGGGATAGTTTCAAAAAGGATTGGGAGCAGTGTGTACAGGGAAAACGAGTCAGTGTATACAGGGCTTCAGTGTATATGGGGGATGGGCGTAATGTATAGAGAGGGAGGTACAGTGTGTATAGGGAGGTCAATTTCATTTGGGATTATTCCCTGGTTGTGTGTATTTGTTGTTTCTAATCAGACTCAAAAGCCATGCCCAATATGTAGCATAATTTAGCCACACCCGCAGCTTGCTACTACGCATATAGTGGTCACCATCTCCCTGGTAGGGGTCCTAGTGCATTACTTTGCCCAGGGGCCCACAATGTTAATAAGATGGCGGGCAGCGAGATTTGGTCATGGCATATATTATACTCTGTGTTTGCTGCACTACTCACTCCTCTCTGCTGCTGTACGTCACAGATTCACTACTCCAAGATCCAGCACAGATCATCTTCCACTGTTCAACCCATTTTCTGTGAGCCTAGGCTGTCATGGACCCATTCCCTGGGAGTGCTTAATCACACAGCTTAGACTCACAATATTGCTACACAGAAGGTCACTCACATATCATTACATGAGCGCCATTCTATGCAGAAACAAGAACCGCTCACCGCTGCCCACAGAGTATAAAAGGACTCATGATGATGTCACATGACTATTCCACAGCAAGTAATATGTTGTTGTAGAAGTAAAAGGGGGGGGTGGGGTGGTATAAGTTGACCTTTAACCTCATCAAGTGTACCATAGAGAAAAAGGTTTACACAACTAAAAAAGACTATAATAGGAATACCCCCCCATTATTAACCAACCAGGGTCTGCTTAAAAGAGAAGCGTGGCCAATTTTTCTGTCCATAATTCTCTTGTGGGTCACAGGAGTGCACTTTCTTTTTCTCTCCTTTAACCCAGAATCAGCTGAGAGCAGTCTATTACCCACTCTCAATTGGTATAGCAGGGCCACTCCAGGCTCTGGAACGATCCCAATAATATTGTCAGGATCCATCCAGCTGACTGATTGACAGCTGGCTCCACTTCTCAGTATGTGGCTGAGAGCCAGACCCATCTGCCACCTACCCAGTCTGGGGCTCCAGTGAGTACAAGAGGAGCAGAGTACAGAGTGGTGACTGACAGTCATTGCTCTCCACTCTTAGCAGACTGAAAACTGAGCCATCAAAAAGACAGCTGCAGCATCAGACCACTGCTGAAGCACAGATGTAAGTATGAAATTTTATTTTTTTGAAAACCCCAAACTTCTCCTTTAGAACATTGTATGCTCCAAATGATATTTGTGTTGTGTTATATAAACATTCAACATTCATGCAAGTTTTGCAATAATATTTGGATAAGTTTCTTTTGCATGCCTGTGAAAGCAAATCCATCATACTAGTTCCTGTCCACACAAGCCAAAAGCTGCCCATACATTGTAATTTTTTTTGCTCATCCAGCAGGCTTAAAGTGGTTGTAAACCACATTCATGAAATCTAACCTAGGCACATATATCTGCAGTGTTTACTTATCTCTCTACAAATCTCTAAGTGCCATGTCTTTCTTCTGCTCTGTTCTTCTGTTATCAGCAATCACTTCTGACAAGTTCTCCGACACAGGAGATAACAGCAGCTGAAAATTTGTGCTGGCAAGGGAGCTTAGAGGGAGATTAGCAGAGAGCTTGTCTATTCAGACTGCAGTTCTGCATGTTCCTTCATTCCTCTGCCTATGCAGAGCGGGGGTGTGTGCCTTTCCTCCAATCAGCTCTCACACAGTGTAAACCCAAACTTCACACCCACTACTGAATGAGGAAACAAGATCTGTAACATGTGAGAAAGCAAGGTAACCCTACGCAGTGGGAGATAAAATGATGTGTGATGTGGAGCTGCTGCCTCGACTTGCCCCCACCTGATCTGGTGATGACTGATAAGTTAAAAGTAAAAGGTAGTAGGAATGGCGCTGCTCTATGTGCTTAACAGGTACATCCAATGTGAATCAACTTGGTGAGTACACAAATGAAAATAAATTGAATTAAATTAAGACCTTATAAAATTGCATAAAAGGTGAATAAAGTGCTTAGTGTTCTAAACAATCTGTGGTAGATGAATAGATAAGTAAATCAATCAACCAATAAATGAATAAATCAATAAATATATGGATCAATAAGCCGGTGATTGTCTTGGCCACCTCTAATATTAAGGCTTGTTCCTCTTAGAAAATATAACAGTTCTTAATCAGGAAAAACAAAACCAAAAAATATAAACAGTTTATGGGTTTCGTTGAAAAACAGTTCATGTGAAGTGACTTGTGCCTTTCAAATTTGCAGTGTGATAAAATGTGCTGGTGCTCTGGTAATCCCCTATTGGGGGCCAAATTTCGATCAGTGTATAGCCACCTTTACAGGTGGTATGCAGTACTTAATGATAAATAAGTAAATTCATATAAAAGTCCATAAGCATAGATATGAGAAAGTGGAAACCCTGTACCAGCTTCAGTGTGATAGATAGATCCATACAGCACCACTGTGATATAAGCAAATCTCCTTACCAGAGGAAATGTACCCTCAAATTATAGAGTGATCAATCACACCTTGTAGTAATCAAAGAGCGGGGCCCAAGGAACTGCACCCACATCACATGAACAACTCCAGATGTGGCATCAGAAGTAGTGTTTATGATGGACAACCATAAAAGATCTAAAGTGGCCAGCAGCGTAATCAGTATCTTCATCCAAGCCTGATGATAGTTACCATAAAATTGGACAATTCTTCCTACAAAAAAAGAATAATTTGGATCTGGACTTTTGAGGCATTGCAATTTTTAGATGTTTCTGAAAAGGACAAACTGTGTTCAAATCTAGTTTACAACTGATAACGAAGAATGAAATTCTAATCTGCTTTGCTGTTATATCATCTTGTAAAATCATTGCTCTATTGCATCTTGCTCCTCATATCTTCTGCTGCCAGGGTTCATTATTTTTTTACCAGTTGGAATCAGCCAATGTGATATATAAAAGTGGTGTAGCAATAATCATGCGTTGGGGCAAGTATAAGCATGATATAGAAGAGAAATCTTCTAATGAGGAAACCTGTTCAGATGGCAACTGTCTAAGAGAAGAATTCCCCTGTCTGTAAAAATTCCCTCCCACTTCCTGTTGCATCTACGAGACAGTTTATTTGTTTATTGACTATAGCCACCTTTAGGCCGTTCATTAGCTTTACACTGGTATTCAATGCACTTGTGTTAACTTGCACATACACATGGATGTAAAGCCCTGAACATGACTGGTGTGCACTCAGGGATTTGTACCTGTGTACCAGTTTACATAAGTACAGCTAGCATACAGCCATCCATTGCTATGTATGAGGCCTTATTCAATCTTTCTTCAATGTTACAGATACCGTGTATGTTTTATTTAAAAAAAAAAAAAAATTAAAAATGTAATTTTGGATTTTAACGCTCAGCTATATTACATTACGTTAAACTATCATTATTATTATTATACAAGAATTAGGTGGTGCCAATATAAAGGGAGACAGGGCAATTTCAAAACAATGCAGGAGGTATTGATGGACCCTGCTTGTGGGAGCTTACAATCTAAATAGAACAAAACCAACACATCTGTAAAACTAAAAAAGAAAACAAGACTCTAGTCCTAAAGGAAGGAAAGGCTCTGGGACTGAAGGGGTTTAGAAGGGATTGATAGTTGTCCAGAGTTGCTTAAAGGATTATCCATGTTTTGGAAAAGTTCAGATGCCAAATCCCTCCCAGCTCATAGCTCATCCCTGTCATCTGCAAAGACACAAGTGCAAAAGCAATGGTCCTCCATTCTGACAAGTAATGTGTTACTCTGTGATATTGGCAGGCGTACCTGGCTAAACCAAAATGTAAACTCAGTGTTGTTGCAAAACCGTTTTCCAAAGTTTAGAACCCTTATAATCAGCCTTGGAACTTTGTGTCATGCCCATGATAACAATACACCTATCATTCCAGGACTGCATTCTTCCGAGAGAGCATTAGGGAAATCTTCTACTCCAGTGCCTAATTTATAGTACTCTTCATTCCTCTTACCCCGTTACAGCCTTTACACTTTGATCACCTCTGATCTATATTCATTAATCCAGCAGTTGACGTGACATGCATCACAAACATCATTATATTACATAATCTGTTAGTGCTTGAAGAAACATAAACCAACTATTTATTTCTGGAATGTATTATAAAGAAAGATAAGAGATTGGAAACATAGTTTAGAATTCTGTATGCTTAAGGTCCATTCTATATAAATACATGGCATGGAATCTTGAGATAAGAAGATGCAGTTGTCAGGACTGGGCTCCTGCCACTTAACAAGCAGCTCTTTTTTTCAATGCTCAGAAGCTGTTCATCTGCTAGTTACCATTACCAGCCACTCATTGTTACCACAGTGACTCACCTGGTTACTATTACCTGCCTCATTAGTCCAGCCTACAGCCAGCCCCTTTTTGCTATTTAAACAGCTTAGCTCATTTCCTACTTGCCCTTGCATGGTCTATGATCTCTAAGTGTATTCCTTCTTGTGTTCCTGTGTATAACTTCGATTCCTGTTCCTGATTTTTGCTCCTCACTATGCTGACTTCTGGTTTCCTGACCCGGCTCATCTGATTACCTGCTCTGACATCCAAACCCTGGCTTCTATTTTTGACTACCTTCCTGAACTGTGTTATTTTTGCCATTACATTAAAGGTGTGATTTTAACTGCACTTTCTGTCACCGTCTGGTTTATGGCTCCTGACAGCAGTATTACCAAAAAGTGCACTGAGAGATCTGCAAACTATAGTCACACCTAATGGGTTAAGGTGTTTCAATTTTACATTATTATAATTGTTGCAGCACATAAGGACATTTTAGAAAACTGTGTACTTTCGACCTGGTGATGACAATTTGGTGAAAACCCTTTCTTGTTCCAACATGACTGTGTCCCTGTGTACAAAGTCAACCATGCTTCTACCAGTTTGGTGTGGAGGAACTCAAATGTTTTGCACAGAGCAGCTATGGCCTCAACCCTATGATGTACCTATGGTATAAATTGCAATTCTGATTGTGCCAGCCAGGTCTTCTTGACCTCACGAATGCTCTGTAGACTAATGGGCACAAATTCCTAAAGGTATGTCCCTAAATCGTGTGGAAAGCCTTCTCACAAGAATGAAGACCTTTGTAGACACAAATGGGGGGGGGGGGTGATGGTCTTGGCAGGAGCAATGTCATGTTAATGCCCATTGTTTTGGAATAGTATCTCTAAAGAGCTCATATAGTTGTGGTGGTCAGGAGTTCACAACATTTTGGCCATATAGTGTATAATGAAGATACAGTTGCAATGTTTCCTGGGTTACTGGTCATATGATATGATATGATATGATACCAGTAAAAAGAGCATATTTCTGTAAAGGATGCTTCAAACTAGTCATAATGAGTTGAAGTAGAATAGATGAGTGGAAGCAGAATAAGTGTCACCTGTCATCATTCACTTAGAATTACATAACATTCAAGCTGTAAATGATACATATTCCGCTCTACTGGGGAAAATATTGCTTTTTGGGAAAGAGAGGTGGTGTCTGGTCTCCTTCACTGAATCAATGAAGTAACATAATCTGGATACTGTACAATTACATTCTCAGAAGTCTGACAGCATGCCTGTGCAATATATTTGTTTCAATGGTAAACAGTATGTAATGCTGACAGCTCATTGAAGCTGAGCTTATTATGCTGTTTGTAATCTATTCAGCTATGCCATGTGAGAGCAAGTGGGAAGGGGGAACATACAAAAATTAAAATTAGAATGCTTGGAAACATACCTGGCAAGGCCATTGGGACACCATGTTTTTACACAGAGTTGGGACCAAACTACGCAAAGCAGATTTGAAACAGTTACATATCTTAGTGTTTTCGTTGGTGATTTGCAGCTGGCTGAAGAGTTGCTGGTGTAGCAATGACTGTCTATGCAGCTAGGAATGGCTAGTGTACAAGGGTCATCGATAACATTAGTTACTACTGAAGCCAGTGATTTTTTTTTTAGCTAATTTCACTCACAGCAAAAAGTAAATTGCTTAGAGACTGAGCTACAAATCGCTGGAATCACTACAACACAGACCTTTCATTGATTGCAATGCATTCATTCCAAGTACCTAAAAAGCTAGGAATAGCAATTCTGTAGCTGTTTCAAATCACTGCTACATAAATTGCTTTGCATGTCATAGCCTTAGCCTTCATGGTAGGATTCCAGCCTAAAGCCTGGTATACATGTACCAAAAGTCATCCGGTTCCTGCTGAATTTCAGTATGTGTGTACTCCTCTCTGCTCTAACAACCAACTTATATTGGCCTTCCATTGACCTGTGCTGTGTATTCTGATGGGGGCGGGAGTCCCCACTGTCAGAATAGAATAGCACAGTGGGGGAGAATCCTGCATCCACATTGCTTGTGTGGATCTGTCAGCGTTTTTCGTTCAACCTTCTGGTTGATGGAAAAAATAAAAACGGAGTGTGTTTAGCCTGCTTAAACCTGACTAGTCTTAAAAAGGTTCCCTCCCCCTCCTAAGACACATTCACACTAACCCATGTAGAAAAGATGTATATATTACCCCATTTTTAGCCCCCTCTGATCTGGTCACATGATCTGGCTCCCCTGTGTCAGCCAGTGGCAGCTGCAGAGGAGAGGAGGGAGCGCTAACAACGGCTGGGCTATGCAAGGCTATGGGTGATGTCACCACTCCTGGAATTCCCTGCTGTTGCTCTTCTCCCCTACAGCTGCCACTGGCTGACACAAGGGATCACGTGATCAGACCAGAACAGGCTGAAAATAGGTAAGTATATACACCTTTTTACGCAGGTTAGTCAGCATAAGTGTTAAGTGGGAGAAGGGGACATTTTTACGACAAGCTAGATTTAGGATGGAATTCTACCTTAAAGTTGTCTTACATTTTCTTTTAGGTTACTGTATATGGTCATTTAAAGAGGCTCTTCACTCCCCCTTTACCTTCACCTATGCAAGTACATGGAAAGTGCAGGGCTCAAGCTTTACAGGACACAGCTTCCTCTTGCTGTGAGGGAGATCGGAGAGTGCACATTGCTGTCCAGTGTGCACCATCACTGCTGCATACTGGCAGCCTAAGACAGATCTGGAGTGTCATCTAGGTGCAATTCGGATAGTGGACTGATCACTGAGTGTGACTGGATGATGAACTCAATATCTGTTAGGAAAGAAGAAGAACTCGTGTTTCTATAGGAAGAAACACGGTACGCAGGCGCGTGCACGAATGAGCGGGCGGCACGAACGTTCGTGCGCACACGCGACCGGGAGCCGTGCAGTCCCGTTCGTAACCGTTCTTGGCGCCAAATGGGCTATTTAAACCGGACAGTGGCATGAGTTCAATGCCGTTTGATCGACAACGTTCCTGAGATTCCTGTTACCTGCCTATCTGCTGAACCTGTTCTTCTGATCTACTGGCTTGATTCTGACACCGCTGCTATCCGCCTGCACTGACCTTTGGCTTTCTTCAACGATCCTTTTTGCCTGCTCCTTTGTACCACGCTGCCAGCCCCGTTGCCGACCCGGCCTGTGTCTGGCCATCCTTCTGCCTGCTTCTCGGTTCCTTATCCACCTGCCTGCTGCCTGATCCAGTCCGTCCCTGGCCTTCTCATCCAGCATCTCCTGCATGGTTCTGCCAGACGGGGCTATCGTCAGCTGTTCCCCAGAGTTCCTCCTCTGCTCCAGCTAGCTGCATCTCCAGCCCTGCCTGTGACCATCGCACCTGTGTTCCTGTCAAGCACTCGTGCCATTCTGCACTCTTGAGCCTCCTGTTTGCTATATCAGGGGTTCCTGAGTCAGGATTGTAAGAGAGGCTGTCCTTGGCAATTGCAGACTCCACCACCAAGTACGTGACAATATCACTGGGACTGGTGAGTTGCTGCTGTGGAAATTTACTATCTAGAGAGAGAGAGACTGAGCCCTTAAGGAACTGACCATATAGCCATCTGTTAGTCTCACTGCTGCCTGCAGGCTTCACTGTGATGATTCTCATGTGCATCAACAGTACAACTGGGCCCCAACGGTAGCTGGCTGAAGAGTTTGGACTAAAGACTGCCCCTTTATAGCTGCTACACAGAGACCTTTACCTCATGCTTATGCTAAGAGGTACCTCTTAGGGGATATTGCACCGTATCCTAGCCATTCTCCTAGAGTGCACTCTAGACTAGTTATAGTATTATTTTTCACAGTTCAGTTAATGCTTACATGCACTGTTTATTGCTGTCTTTGCAGATGTATGTGGTTATTTCAGTCTAGTGGTACAGAACTCTATTCTAAGCTACCTTGGCATAGTTATTACACTGTCTAGCAGACTGTGTCTGAACCTAACTTCTGCATGTTCATATAACTTTCTTTACATGAACACGCATGTTGCGTGTAACTTTCATTCAACCAGGTGTGTCAGAGGAGCTGAGGGCATTCTTGGAGTTGAGGCGCAGAATAGAGAACCCAAATTACCAAGCAGCTCCTGTGGGGGGTAGCACTACAATAGCTTAATCCCAACTCAATCCTTCCTAAAGCTGGCTACACAGTATACAACTTTCTTAAATTTCATTTTGATTTACCTTCAACTATGTAGTGCAAGGGCCTGCCTGATTACATACAAATTGAAAGTGTTTAGGTTTGATCTCATATTATATGGTTTTGATAAATCTAAAGGAAAATTGTACAAGAAAATTGTATAATGTGTAGCCAGCTTAAATCTGAGGTATCCGACAACAATGCTCTAACAACCATGAATTCATTATCTTGTTACTTTAGAAGATACATAGTAGGAAACCTGTTATTGGAAGACATACAGAGCGTGCCATCACTTGTCGCTGAAAATGTTAGCTGCCTGGCTGTTATGCTGACCCTCTTGACCCTGAAAAAGCATTCATATGAAGACCTCAGGCTTTTCTCTAACATTACTAATCTACATTTTTGTTCTGGGTCTGTGATTTACAATGCCAGGACAACAGTCAAGTAACTTTTTCAGTAATTCAATGTGGTCATATCACTTAATTTTATTGGACTGTGGAAGTGCACAATATCCGAACAGGTATCACTCTGGCCTTGCAGCTCTACAATCCTAGGTTCAATACCTGCCAAACACATAATTGGTTTGTCCTCGACTTGTCTGAATGCTCTTTTTTCTTCCGACAATCTTACACAAGACATACTGTTAGATTTATTGACTTGGCCATACAGTGTGTGTATGAATGTGGTAGTAGGCACATATGATTGTGAACTCCTACATAAGGGCAAGAACTTGATGATTAATAAACAACACACAGAAAAATATAGAATATATCTCCAACAAGCACTAATCACCTTGGTTTTATTGACATTATAAAAAGAAAATTAATCTCAGGTCAACACTGTTATGGGGCTTTCTAATATTTTAACCTCAATACAAGCTATTCTATATCAGTGCAGCTTTAACAGCGTTATGACAATCCCCGACTCCTATACAGACTGCAAGAAACAGACAGCATAGGCTTGTCAAGTAAGGCTTTTATTATTAAAGCAGTTGCCACTTGCATGGGTAATGAAATGTCCCCGATATTAAAAAGCAAGTTCAGCTGTATGTTCAGCTGAATGTGAATAACCACTACAAAATCTATTTTGTAATTCCAGTTTTTGCCAAGTGTTACATAGTTACATAGTTGCATAGTTTGTAAGGTTAAAAAAAGATACAAGTCCATCAAGTTCAACCTCTGTGTATGCTTTTGTGTCATTATTATATTGTATATCCCTGTATGTTGTGGTAGTTTAGGTGCTTATCCAATCGTTTTCTGAAATTATCTATGCTCCCCGGTGAAACCACTGCTTGTGGAAGAGAATTCCACATCCTCACTGCTCTTACCGTAAAGAACCCTCTATGCACTCTAAGGTTAAACTGC
Organism: Glandirana rugosa; assembly: GCA_018402905.1. Lineage (NCBI taxonomy): Eukaryota > Metazoa > Chordata > Amphibia > Anura > Ranidae > Glandirana > Glandirana rugosa. Next base: position 2,013,944 of record BLSH010173673.1, on the reverse strand, counting down.
CTTTCTTCTAATTTTAGTGAATGGCTGCGTGTCTTTTTATATTCCCTTGCACAGAAAAGTTGTATCCCTATTGTGGGGTCACCATTACTGTATTTGTACATTGAAATCATATCCCCTCTCAAACGTCTCTTCTCCAGAGAGAATAAGCTCAGTGCTCTTAATCTTTCCTCATAACTAAGGTCCTCCAGTCCCTTAATCGGCTTTGTTGCCCTTCTCTGGACACTCTCCAGTTCCAACACATCCCTCCTGAGGACTGGTGACCAGAATTGGACAGCATACTCCAGGTACGGCCGGACCAGAGTTTTGTATAGTGGGAGAATTATCGTTTTATCTCTGGAATTAATCCCCTTTTTAATGCATGCCAATATCCTGTTAGCGTTGCTTGCAGCAGCTTTGCATTGCTTGCCATTGTTGAGCCTGTCATCTACTAAAACCCCTAGGTCCTTTTCCATCCTAGATTCCCCCAGAGGCTCTCCCCCTAGTGAGTAGTTTGCATTCATATTTTTGGCACCCAAGTGCATTATTTTACATTTCTCTACATTAAACCTTGTGTGCCATGTAGTTGCCCAGCCCATTTTTTTGTCCAGATCTTCTTGCTAGGTTTCCACATCCTGCGGAGAAATTATTGCCCTGCAAAGCTTAGTATCACCCACAAATACAGGGATTGAGCTGTTTATCCCATTCTCCAGATCGTTTATGAATAAATTAAATAGGATTGGTCCCATGACAGAACCCTGGGGGACCCCACTCTCCACACTGGACCATACCAGAGTACTCCCTATTTATCACCACCCTCTGAACTCGCCCCTGTAGCCAGTTTTTAATGCATGTACTCATCCTTTGGTCCATGCTGACAGACCTTAACTTGTACAGTAAATGTTTATGGGGAACTGTATCAAATGCCTTTGCAAAATCCAGATATGCCACGTCTACGTGCCTTCCTTCATCTAAATGGCAGCTCATCTCCTCATAAAAGGTTAATAGATTAGTTTGGCAAGAACGATTCTTCATGAATCTATGCTGATTACTGCTAATGATATTGTTTTACTACTAAAATCTTGTATATAATCCCTTATCATCCCCTCCAAGAACTTGCATACTATTGATGTTAGGCTAACTGGTCTGTAGTTCCCAGGTATATCTCTTGGTCCTTTTTTAAATGAAAAATTTCTCCAATCAGCCGGTATCATACCAGTCAGTAGGCTGCTCATAAAAATTAGGAACAATGGTCTGGCAATTACTTGACTTGAATTCCTTGAGGACCCTTGGGTGCAAGCCATCTGGTCCTGGTGACTTATTAACGTTAAGTTTTTCAAGTCTATTCCTAATTCTATCCTCTGTTAGCCATGGCGATGCCTCCTGTGATGTGCCGTGAGGATAAACATTACAGCTTTGGTTACTGAAGCCCCCCGTTTCCCTCATGAAGACTGAGAAGAATAAATTCAAAACCTTCACCATCTCTCCATCCTTTGTAACCAGATTCCCTTCATCATTCTTTATGGAGCCAATATGATCTGACCCCCTCTCTTACTATTTATATACTTACATTTTTTTAAACTTAAATTTACTTTCTTGGGATTTTCCTTACTCTCCTCCGCTATGTGCCTTTCGTGTTCTATCTTAACCTCCATGATTGCATCCTCACATTTCCTTTTGCATTCTTTGTAAAGTTGGAATGCTGATGGTGACCCCCTCAGCCTTGTATTTTTTGAAGGCCTTCTCCTTTGCTTTTATAAGCATATTTACGTAGGCGTTAAGCCACTCAGGACTTTTATTAGCTCTTTTAAATGTATTTCCCATTGGGATGTACTGGCTAATACTCTTATTTAATATGCTCTTAAATCACAACCATTTTTCCTCCATGTTCCATGTTCGTAGTATTTTATGCCATTTAATATTGTCTAGCAAGGAGCATGGTTTATGGAAGTTGGCTCTTTTGAAATTCAGTGTCTTAGTATTCCCCTTATGTCTTCTATTTGTGTGATTTATACTGAAACGAATTGACCCGTGATCGCTGTTTCCTAAATTGCCCCCTATTTCCACATCTGTAATCAGGTCTCTATTGTTAGGAAATCAGTAGGTCTAATGACGCTTTGTTTCTTGTTGGTGCATTTACCATCTGACCCATGTAATTGCCCTGCAAGACATTTAGGAAATGGCGAGCCTTAGACGAATGTGTTGTTTCTTCCGCCCAGTCTATGTCCGGATAATAAAATGCCCCCATTATAATGACACTTCCCACCCTTGCTGCCATTCCAAACTGAGGTAGGAGATCCATCTCCCCTCCTCCCCCAGTTTAGGGGACCTATAGCATACTCCCATTATTACTTTCTCCCTGGAAATTCTAATCCACTGTCATTCGACTATACCAATTTAGGTCTGGTTCACACCTATGCAGGTTGCAGTTTGCATATTCTGGGTGCATTTTGTTTTTTTAATACATATTTTGATTCATTGAAGTCTATGGAACCAAAAACCAGGAAAAAAGTCCATGGCACTTTCCATAAAATGCACAAATGTGAATGTGACCCATAGGACACAATTTTAAATGGACTGTAGTGTGTTTTTGCAAAACTTAAAATGCACTAAAATATTCATAGGTGTGAACCAGGCCTTAGTGGCTCATCTTAGATCTTTTGTTTTTCTTTCATATTTGTATTTTTTAGTTCAACTTTGGTTATATAAACTTGTAGCAGATTGTACTTTAACACTCTTTCATTACCCTCATTCATTATATATTATCCTTATTCATAAATGTCATTATTTACATCTTTATAATTATTTACCTTGGTTGTTAGCGTGCATATTTAGAGCATTTCTCACTATGGCTTTTGTTTACTGTTATACCTGCGAAAGGATTTCTAATTGCGTAATCTTGTGATTTGTACAAATTCTCCAAATTGCACAGCCCAACAGGTGGTACATGTAGTACCTATTTAAGCAATTTATTCTTGTCCAGCAATTGAGCTGTCACCTGTTCACCTCCAAGCTCTTCAATGGACAGTGAATTAGCATCATTGTAAGCAGGGAGCTGACCCATGATCGGTAATGCCAAGCCGAGAAGTAGCAGAGTAATCTTACTAACTAGCATGGTGTGTATTCAGGGCCATCACTGAAAATCATAGGGATCTGTACAGCCTACCTGATGAGAAGAAAGAGATAGTGTTTACCTGCCCTGGCGGATTAATATAGAAAGAGTCTTTTCTTTAATTACTGAGAGCCTCAGGATTACTCAGCCTACGCCAAAAGTCCCTTCTCTGCTCCTGGGCCCTCTGCCAAAATGATTGGCCAAAATTACAAATCCTTTGACAGGTAAAACCATATATTAAGCTGTTTGTCTGGAGTTTCACTTGAAAAGCAAGGTAACATACAGTATTTTGTGGTAGCTTGCTTGCTTTGCTCTCAATACTTATCTTCCCTGTTCTCTCCTAATGCTCTGTTTGCCTGCCAGGAACTTGGGCAAAAGTTCTGTGTAAGGTTAGGGTTGTAACTTTTCAAAGGGACTTCCTACAAGTCCTTGGACCTGGAAATTGGCTGCTGGTGTATCCAAAGCTGCATTGTGGGAAAAAGGAGGGAGAGTCACATACTTCCCCGTGAACAGGAGTTCTGGGCATGTCACAGGGCTCTGGGGGCAAACAGGCCAGCTGGGGAGTGCAAGAAGGGTAAGTATTAACAGTGGACCTGTAGGCAGGTGCCTACTAGATACTGCATCATATGTGTACTACCTCATATGTGCCTTGTTTGATGTAATATGTTTTGCATACATGTTCTATATTTAATGTTGGTGCACTCTATTTGGGAAGGGGTTAATTACTCTTGTCAGCCTGCTCCATGATATTCATTGCACTGCCCCCTGGATGGCATATAAATATCAGGAGAGATGGCTCTCATGGCTCTCAGTCTGTGAATTGAAAGTGGAGGTGGATCAGTTTAGAGATGTTACCTTTACTGTTTTTGTAGCCTCCTGGCAGGAACCCAGTCAGGGTTCCAGGAAATGGAACATTTGAGCTAGAAATGGACATTTATGTACAATTAAAGTATGGATTGGGCAATGGGTCAGTGCACCAGGGGCAGCACCACCAGTCAATGTTAACATTGGTGATTTTTATGTGATGAAAGGATTATGTACTCATTCTGCATTGTGTGAAAAAGTCTCCAGTAAAAGTATTAAGTTGATAAATAAATTCATATGTATACATAGTCATACAGTGGTGTATTCAGGGTGTATTACAATAAAATATCACTGGGAGAGAGATCAGGGTAACCCTCTGGTTTAGAAAGAAAGAACCCTGTATAACGAGTGTGTGACTAAATGAATCCTTGCAGGTGGTTTCATAGCTGAAGATATTTGAAGGTTAGAATAACAGATAACATAGCAGCCAGCCGGATGGGAAGTGAGTGACTTGGCGGGGGGGACAGAGGGGCCCTGATAGTGAAGGAAACCAGTGTACTTTGATTTCCTTCCCTTAGCGGTGCAGACCCCATCTTGGGGCTACCTGCAGTATTGGACCTTTCTCGGGACCTGCCTTGGACGTCACAGATGAGAGGCCCTGTGGGAGAGAAGCACAGTGTTGGCTTCCTGGAAAAGCCCAAAGTTCTGGAGTACTTTAATGTATGGATAGAAGTCTGTCAACTGTGTCATCGACATTAGTGGTTTACAATGATCTGGTGCAGTCCGGGATGTGTTCTGCATTACCGACCCTAACAGTTGAACAGGTTTAGCACCCGGCAGAGAAGAGGATATGAAGGGAGCATTTGAAGATGCGACAGAGAGTGCTGCTTTAACTTAATCAAAAGTCTCATGCAAGCCTCCTCTGTCAGCCCTTATAGTGCGGAAGATTTCCAGATGGTGACCCCCCACCCCGCCTCACCTGCTAACAGACTCATCATTTAATTAAGTAATCCTGTTACTTTGCCCTGAATCAGAAAAGTACAGGTTCACTTTAAAGAAATTCAAGCAAAAAGTGCAGTATATTTATTTATTGTAAATAAAACCATAAAGTACTGCAGATAACTTGATAAGATATGCAGGATTTGTTTTCAACACTAAGCCACTGAGCTGTTCTCTAACATACTGATTATCAATAAAGCTGAAGGCGTACATCCCCCATAGGTTCTTGTAATTCAGTCTGACCTTTAAGGTCAGTACAGTTTACTAACCTTGCAGGACTCCTGATTTGGTAGGTTATACTACTCTACTCATCACTCTTGAGCATTACATTGTCTGCTGTCCATGGCCTGTCTCAATAGAAATACCTTATGTAGGATTTCATTTACCCTCAAGGTTTAATTAGATTAAAAATATACCATCCGGTAACTGAAAACAGACTTTACTATATGTCCACCTGCTGTTTCTAATATTTCCTAACTTCCTATGAAGTATAGTATGACATCTGTACATCTTGAGTCCTGAATTGAGTGTTTGTATGTCGTTTAACTCCTTTCTGTTTGCCTACGCAGGTTTAAGCCACACGTTTACTTAAAATATACGTCAACCCAAGAACAATAATGTAAAATATTGCAGTGTATCAGTCCTTAGATGTAGTGGCTTCATTATTTTTCTTTTCCTTTAAGATTTTTTCCTTTTATTTTCACCTGGTATACCTGCCAATAATACACTCCATGTCCTAGGGTGACAATGCTCACTCACTGTACCATTTCTATGGAAGAGCGGGAATTTCACCCTAGGGCAGGAAAGGTATTAGGTCTTCTGAATACCTATCCTCATTTTCATAAAAAAGGGTGGAGTTTTTCTGTAGTCCACAGAGAGAGCTGGGATCATTGTAATCAGTGGCGACCCATAATGTGGGGTGCATGGGCACCGACCCCTATCCATGCGTACGGCCCCCTAATCTACATGAGGGGTGCTGGACACACGGATTCCAATCGTGTTTTTTATTTTAAGCACGTGATTAGAGCCACGTGATGGTGGCTGGGGAGTGCATAAATAGTTTGGAGTCTGAGAAAGCAGGGTTCTTACCCAGGAGGAGAGGTTCCCAGCCAGAAGAGCTGCTGCCCTTCTTGGCAGTTCAGCTGAAGTTCCTGCTTGTTTCATCGAGGTTCCAACTGTGCATAACTTGGGGGCTATCCTGCTGCTAATTCTTTGAGAGCTGGAAGAGGGGTTTCACTGAGGATCCAGTATAGAGACTCCATTGAGGAAACTTTCTGCCTGAGTCTGGAGGGAGACATCCAAGTCCCAAAGACACTATGAGTACAGATCTAATAGAGAGAGCCTAGTGACTGTTGCTGCTGTTAACTCCTGGTGCACTACGTTTAAGGTTTACCTGGCCCAGAACATTTCTAATAATGCCTCAGTGCTGTCCACTTTATGTCCTACTGCTCAAAGGACAGTATTAAGAAGTAGCTGTAAAAAGAAGAGCGTCCTAACATCTCTGTTCAGCATGCTGGAGTATCCCACAGCTTCCATATGCCCCATCCAAGTTAATCTGTAGTAATCTTTAAAAAGGCAAAACCCCTAGACTGCTTTATGAGCTAGAGGAGTAAATGTTGCTGTGTGCCTGTTTTGCCTTTGCACTAGTGTTAGAAGAACCTGGGACCAGGGCCGGGACAAGGGGTGGGCAGAAGGGGCAGCTGCTCTGGGCACTGTGGTATCATGTGAGGTGGGGGCACTACAAGGAGATTGTGGGGAGGGGATTTGTGTTGTAAGGGGAAATTTGGAGTGCTGCAGGGGGTATGTATTGTTCCAGGAGGGGAAATTTGGGGGGTGTTTAGAGTGGTGGTTTAGGGAAATTTGTGTTGGGAGGGAATAAGATTTGTGCTAGGTGGGGGATTTGGGGGCAATTTCTGCTGGGATGGGGGATTTGAAGTGTGGGGACATGTACTAGGAGAGGAAATTATAGGGATAAAGGATTTGTACCAAGAGGGGTGATTTTTTTTTTTTGGAGAGGGATTGGAAGCGGGGGGGATTTGGGTGATGGAGGGACAAAGATTTGTGCTGAGAGGGGGGGTTTCAGCAGGGGGGTGGGAGGGAATTTATGCTTGGGAGTAAACATGCAGATTTGTGCTCAGTGTCTTTATGGGGATGCAGTTTGGCATTTTCGACCTGGGATCTAGATGACCTTGTCCCGGCACTGCCTGGGACAAAACTCAGCAGCCCTTGGGAGGGTATGTGTTAGCTATGGCTTCCTTAGTTCATTCTTGTTGGCTGAACAAAGCTGTGAGAGAGTGGAAATTCTGTGCATGGGCAAAGCACGTATTCATTTTAAAGCAGCAAGTGCACACTACACAGGAGGATAACTATTTAGCTACCTAATGATAACAGTAGGTCAGGGTAAAGAGCCAATGGCTGGAATATTAATACAAAAATACAGAGCCCATACTGTCCCTTAGAACATTTTTCCAGGCCTCCTGAAAAGAACAACATACAACAACAATCAGATATATTTCCACATTTTGAGATCTTTTAGTCTCAAACTATTCAGTTTTATGAATCCAATTTACCTCTCTATATTTTAGAAGCTTCCCACCAACACCCCCTCTCCTCGGCCTGTGAATCTGATCAATCACCATAAATTGCAATCGTGCCGCTGAATGTGAACATTCAATAAAATATTTGGCAGTAGGTAATTTTGTCTGTTTCTTACAAATTGAAGGCTTATGAGCAGCAATTCTTCCACCATTTGAGTGGTTTTACCCACGTAATAATAGCCACATGGGCATCTTAGAATTTAAATTGCAAATGAACTTTGGCATGATTATAATCGGATACCTTTTATGTGCAGGTTTAAATGAAATTCCTTTTATCATTTTTGAATGCTGTAAAAAAAATATAAACTTGGATAGGAACTTCTCTGTTGTTGACCTGAAAAAGTATGTGGAGTTTCTGCTTTGGTATAATCAGTTTTCTTAATCTTATTTCAGATCATAAAACATCTTCTAAAAGACTGTAATGGAAATTGTTGAATAGAATAATTATTACTCAAAAAATGCCAATGCTTCTTAATGACTGGCGGGTGAAATTGAGACACAAAAGAGATGACCTTTTCTGAATTAATAAGGAGATATCTGAAAAAAATATTCAGGGAGGCCATGTCCTTCAAAGTTTTTCTGCATCTCATCCAAACACTTCATTTTAGCTATAGGAACACTAACTATACAATATATGCAACTCAACTGACCGTATAAGATACAATGAAAAACATGGGGAGGGTAAACGCTTCTATAGTGAAGCAACTGATAACGGTCACATGGTTTGATATAATGATCTCTGCAAATGCGTCCATTTTTTAAATATATGTATGTGTCCAAAAACAGGATTGATTGCTTGCTATATGACATTCAATTATAGACCAGCTACCAAAGGATTTACTATCAGCAAAACCCACTGATGGATGTCATAAATTTCATGTATAAATTGCAGCTGGTGGCACATGGATTTTTAAATAATTGGTATCATCCTCTGTCTTAACCCAGTAGAGTGCAGGGGTCAGGAATATCTTAACTGTGTATAATGCAGCAGGCAGGCTATGTAACTTACAGCATAGTGTATATAGTGCAGTGGTCAGGAATATGTAATGCACAAATAGTGTATAAAGTGCAGTGTGAAGGATATTGTAATAGATGGCATAGCATATAGAATGTCGTGGTCAGGACTATGGGGAGATTTACTAAAACGGCAGTGTGCAAAACCAGGAGCAGCTCTGTAGAGAAACCAATCAGCTTCCAGGTTTTATTGTCACAGTGTAGAGGCTTGCCGCCTGTATACACAGCTCTGCTTTGCGGGATCAGGCACCTAGTACATGATCCTGCACTCCGGGTCGGGGGTGTGTGCACACGCCACCGGCAGCCCGCTCACACTGTGATTAGACACAGCGGGAGCTGATCGGTGGGTATGGCAGACTCGATGTCCGCCGACACCCGACGATGCTTCAGTACACAGGCAGAACGGGGGTCTGCCTATGTAAAGAAGGCAGATCGCAATTCTGTCAGTACAGAAGGTATGGATCCTGTGTCTCTGCTAAGCAGGGGCTCCGATCCATGACTTCTCCTAGTAGAAGCACCTCCCCCCACAGTAGTAAAGCACTGGTCAGGCACACAGTAAACCCTTTGATCGCCCCTGATTTTAACCCCCTCCCAGCCAGTGTCATTAGTACAGTGACAGTGCATATGTTTTAGCACTAATCACGGTATTAGTGTCACTGGTTCTCAAAAAGCTTCAAAAGTGTCAGTCAGTGTCCTGACTGTCCATCACAATATCGCAGTCCCCGCTATAAGTCGCTGATCGCCTCCATTACTAGTAAAAAAGATAAAAATAAAAAACAAATAAATAAAAATATCCTAGTTTGTAGACGCTGTAACTTTTGTGCAAACCAATCTATATACGTTTATTGGGATTTTTTAAACAAAAATATGTAGCAGAATACATATTGGCCTAAACTGATGAAGAATTTAGATTTTCAACATTTTTTTTATTGGATGTGTTTTATAACAGTAAACAATATTGTTCTTTATTTCAAAATTGTCAGTCTTTTTTTGTTTATAGCGCAAAAAATAAAAGTTGCAGAAGAGATCAAATACCACCAAAAGAAAGCTCTATTTGTGGTGAAAAAAGGATATAATTTTGTTTATGTACAACGTCTCACGACCGCATAATTGTCAGTTAAAATTACGCAGTGCTGTATAGCAAGAAAATGGCCTGGTCATGAAGGGGGGTAAACCCTCAGAGGCTGAAGTGCTTAAACCAGTAATAAACTGGAGGGTTCCCCCCCCCTTTTTTAAGTCTGCAAGGCAAAATCATAATGTACTAGTGTGCATCGCATATTAGCAAATTATGTGAAACTACAGCCCTCTAGCAGCTTGCTGTCACCGCTCACAGGGCTTCCATATTCACCCGGTCTTCCTTCCGAGTTGGCGGGCTCCGGTCCTGTGATTGGACGAGCCTCGATGATACATGGCAGTCGCTGTTCACAGCACCGGGCTACGAAGTAACGGCATGGTATGCCGTTCCTTCAAAGCACATGCGCTGGTGACATCACCGGTGGATTCACAAGTAAATATCTTCTAAACGGTGCTCATTTAGGAGATATTTGCTGTACTTATAGATAAGCCTTTCTATAGGCTTACCTATAGGTAAAAATCATCCATGGGAGTTTACACCCATACGGTGGTTTGTACATGAATTACTGTGGGTGCGTGTGCACGATGCACGCCACAGAAATGTGCTCGCAGGTCCCACGGACTTGATGTCCACCAGCAACCCGCGATCGCAGTGCACTGAGGCAGGACAAGGATCTGCCTATGTAAACAAGGTGGATCCCCGTTCTGTCAGATAACATCTCAGAGATCTGCTGTTCTCAATGATCGGGAACAGTGATCTCTGTCGTGTCCCTGGCAGCCCATCCCCCTACAGTTAGAACACACCCAGGGAACACAGTTAACCCCTTGATCGCCCCCTAGTGTTTACCCCTTCACTGCCAGTGTCATTTATACATTGATCAGTGCATTTTGATAGCACTGAACAATGTAATAATGTCAGTGGTTCCCAAAAAGTATCACATAGGGTTAGATTTGTCTTCCACAATGTCGCAGTCCTGCTAAAATTCACAGATTGCAGACATTACCAGTAAAAAAATAAAAATAAATAAAAGTCCATAAATCTATCCCATAGTTTGTAGACGCTAAAACTTTTGCACAAACCTATCAATATACGCTCATTGCGATTTTTTTTTTTTACCAAAAATGCATATTGGCCTAAACTGATGAAGAAATAATTTTTTATATTTTTTTGGATATTTATTATAGAAATAGTTAAAAAATATTGTTTTTTTTTTCAAAATTGTCGCTCTTTTTTTTGTTTATAGCGCAAAAAATAAAAAATAAAAACCGCAGAGGTGATCAAATACCACCAAAAGAAAGCTCTATTTGTGGGGGAAAAAGGACGTCAATTTTTTTTGGGTACAACGTCGCACTGCTGCGCAATTGTCAGTTAAAGCGGCGCAGTGCCGAATCCACAAAAAATGGCCTGGTCCTCAAGGGGGTAAATCCTTCCAGAGCTAAAGTGGTTAATTGAGCAAGCTCAAGTTAGAAGCTGATTGGCTACGATGCACAGCTGCGCAAGATTCTGAATGATCCAGTTTTAGTAAACCCCCCCCCCCCCCCGTGTGTTGAACAACATAGCATATAAAGTACACAGGGAAGGATTATTTAGTGTAAAGTGGAACCTTGGATTATCTGCATAATCTGTTCCAGGAGAATACTTGTAATCCAATTTACTCGTATATCAAAGCATGGAACATTTGGAAACACTCGGGAACTGTTGACACTTTCGGCATTTCCGAGGGCTTCCGAGCATCTCTGAGCCTCACCAGCGCCCCCGCACCTCTGGTCACATTCGGTATTGCATGCACAGAGGCTTAATCCTGCTCGTTTTGCGAAACAGCGCTCGCAAACCGAGCCAGGTTTTTTTTTTTTTTAAAAACTGCTCGTATTGTGAAACCGTTAACTACATTACACGCAATCCGAGGTTTTACTGTATAACATAAGCAAGAGCACAAGGGAAAGCACATGTGTGTAGCTGATTTACTAAAGAATTTGAGACTGTTCCCAGAATCAAATGCATAGTTCATATAGTCGAAATAGGTAAGCAGAGAATTTCTATTCATATAACTTGATAATTGAAGTGAATCTTCATACATATTGTTGTGTGAATATACTGTATATCATTCATCCCCACCAATACTCTCTCTGCTAACATTGTTGATATAAATTCTAATAGAGAAACATGTATGACTTGGGAAAAGTAGTAGAACGTCAGGTTAATCACAATTAAAACATTTGTCTGGGAGGGTAAGGAGGTCGGCCATCAATTTATTTCCTTCATCATGGGAGCAACAGAACACTAAAGATCCTCCTAATGTATATAAAATGATGAGTATATGTAAATCATTACAGCAGTGATTCAGTAAATTGCTTTTGGTAATGCTGAAGAGGAGGTAAATGATTAAGTTAGGAGATATAAATCTAAGAAAACAACATTACAATGATATGATTATGTATGCCCATTCCTGATTAGCTGGTAGAGTTTAGTATTTCACTACAATACAGATATGAGCGTGGAACCTCATCAAGCAGAACGGGGCAATATTGCTGTTCGCCTGGCCTACCTTCTGGCACTAATTCTCATTTAAAAAATAAGAGACAGCTGTATATACAAAGGAAGCTGGCAGAGGAAAGCTTGGGGTATGGGAAATTTAAGGTTAAATTCCAATAGTTATTTTTTTTTTAGGGGATGGCTTGATACCAGAGATCATGGGATAATGGAAAGAACAGATTTATTGAAATGTAGATTGGACAACGCGTTATGATTGAGAAATGAGCATTGAAAGAAAAACCTAAACATCAAGAAGAAGAGAATTTACAGTAAACACGAAAGAATGCCAATAAAAGGAGCTTTACATGCATCTTACAGTTCCTGCTACCTAGTGGTTTTGGTAAACAAGCCCTCTAATGTCCTACAGATGTCCGTCAATTGGTATCAGATGTGTCGAAGATGTGTCTTCTGAGGATCGGTCACTCAAAGGACTTGTGACACCCCTTGTGGTTTATTCCATAGTTATTTACATTGAGAAAAGAATACTCCTTCGTGCCGGAGTCTTGGCATCAAACTCTACATAGTAAATAAAGCTTTTCTGTCCCTCAGTTGCTCTGTGGTTGTTACTAGTTTCAAAATGATCGTATCCTTGCCCACCATTAACAGCTAGCTTATGAAGCAATTCATAAAATTCGCATTGCCCATTAAAATTGTAAAATGTGAATGGAATGTCTCATAAACATTGCAGAGGAACAATCTAAAATAACCCAGGGATTGGGAAGTTTGGACCACTAAGAGACTCATTTTCACCCTTGCCTCATTTTGCTTTAAATCATCAATCATTAGTGGAATTTTTCCCCCCTAGACGCTATTTAAAATTTAAAGTGAACTCAAGCAGGGTAGTAAAACAACCCCTGGAACTGTATCTGCCATATTCTCTGATTTTGACTTTTACTTTTAAAGTGTTACTAAACCCAGCAATATAAAAACAATTCACCGCCCCCCCTCCACAGTACGCGCTGCTTCTAAATCTTCTTTTTATATCAAAATACTGCTGCTATATACCTTTTTTTCATCTATATATTGCAGTCAGGTGATAAACTGCAAGGAGCCAGGGCTTCCACAGTGCTTATATAGGAGGAGATTTCACTCTCTGATGATGTAACTTTCTTTGCATCAGTGACTCTTCACCCACGATCTGGCCAGAGCTGATTGGTGCTTTGCCAATGACAGGTTCACAAATAAACAATCACTGCCTCTAGAAATGCACTGCAGTCTGTGTGCCTGTGAAACAGGAAGATTGAACAGAGCATGTGCAACCTTTCTACACTGCCTGCATGTAATATAGTATAGTAGAGTCTAATAATATAGTAGACAGGGAAAGAAGGAGGCATCTGGCCATACAAGATCAAAAAGCCTTTTTACACAATACAGAGGATTAACCCCTCAAGTTACACAGTGAGAATAGCAAGCATGCTATCCTGCATATACAGACAGATTTTACTGTTGTGGGTTTAGTAACACTTTAAGTGAACCTGTAAGAACAGAAATATTAGAGCAGCCATTACTGACTTTCTTTTATAGCTGCACTTTCTGGGGCTACTTACTGATTTACTGACTTGGAACCAGCATGCATGGGAATTCAGACTTTTTACACTTTCTTGGCTGAATGCTTGTTTATGCTTAGTGAGTATTTAGGTAGTAAAGTCAAGATCAAAACCTCACTTTTCCCAGGCCGCTCCTTATAAAGGCCCATACACATGGGCCAAATGTCGGGCAGCATTGGCTAGTTCAATAGAAACCAGTGGCGGCTGGTGAAGTTTTAGGATGGGGGGGTGCCAGGCCCTGCCCTTCCTTTTTGACCCCTCCTACTTCGTATAAACCCCACCCCTTATAGAATCCACACACTCCTTCCCCTGTATTATACATATTGTGTCGGGAGTATACAGCTCAGCATCACAGGTGGGGTATATATCAGCCATTAACACAGTATGCAGCCAGTACACAAGTATTGCAGCCACAGCCAGTACACAGGTATTGTAGCCAGTACACAGGTATTGCAGCCAGCCCAGTACACAGGTATCACAGCCAGTACACAGGTATTGCAGCCACAGCCCAGCACACAGGTATTACAGCCCAGCCAGTACACAGGTATTGCAACCCAGTACACAGGTATTACAGCCCAGCCAGTATACAGGTATTGCAGCCCAGTACACAGGTATTACAGCCCAGCCAGTACACAGGTATTACAGCCCAGCCAGTACACAGGTATTGCAGCCCAGCCAATACACAGGTATTACAGCCCAGCCAGTACACAGGTATTGCAGCCCAGCCAATACACAGGTATTACCGCCCAGCCAGTACACAGGCATTGCAGCCCAGCCAGTACACAGGCATTGCAGCCCAGCCAGTACACAGGTATTACAGCCCAGCCAGTACATAGGTATTACAGACCAGCCAGTACACAGGTATTGCAGCCCAACCAGTACACAGGTATTGCAGCCCAGCCAGTACACAGGCATTGCAACCCAGCCAGTACACAGGTATTACAACCCAGCCAGTACACAGGTATTGCAGCCCAGCCAGTAGACAGGCATTGCAGCCAAGTACACAGGTATTACAGCCCAGTCAGTACAAAGGTATTGCAGCCCAGCCAGTACACAGATATTACAGCCCAGCCAGTACACAGGTATTACAGCCCAGCCAGTATACAGGTATTGCAACCAGCCAGTACACAGGTATTAAAGCCCAGCCAGTACACAGCTATTACAGCCCAGCCAGTACACAGGTATTGCAGCCCAGCCAGTACAGAGGTATTGCAGCCCAGCCAGTACACAGGTATTACAGCCCAGCCAGTGCACAGGTAATGCAGCCCAGCCAGTACACAGGCATTGCAGCCCAGCCAGTACACAGGTGTTGCAGCCCAGCCAGTACACAGGTATTACAGCCCAGCCAGTACACAGGTATTGCAGCCCAGCCAGTACGCAGGTATTACAGTCAGCCAGTACACAGGTATTACAGCCCAGCCAGTACACAGGTATTCCAGCCCAGCCAGTACACAAATATTGCAGCCCAACTAGTACACAGGCATTGCAGCCAAGGCAGTACACAGGTATCACAGCCCAGCCAGTACACAGGTATTACAGCCCAGCCAGTGCACAGGTATTACAGCCCAGCCGGTACACAGGCATTGCAGCCCAGCCAGTACACGGGCATTACAGCCCAGCCAGTACACAGGTATTACAGACCAGCCAGTACACAGGTATTAAAGCCCAGCCAGCACACAGGTATTACACAGCCCGGTACACAGATATTACAGCCCAGTCAGTATACAGGTATTACACAGCCAGTACACAGGTATTACAGCCCAGCCAGCACACAGGTATTACACAGCCCAGTGCACAGGTATTACACAGCCAGTACACAGGTATTATAGCCCTGCCAGCACACAGGTATCACACAGCCCAGTACACAGGTATTACACAGCCAGTACACAGGTATTACTTCCCAGCCAGCACACAGGTATTACACAGCCCAGTACACAGGTATTACACAGCCCAGCACACAGGTATTACAGCCCAGCCAGTACACAGGTATTACACAGCCCAGTACACAGGTATTACAGAGCCAATACACAGGTATCACAGCCCAGCCAGCACACGTATAACACAGTCCAGTACACAAGTATTACACAGCCCAGTACACAGGTATTACGAATCCCAGCACACGGGTATTACACAGCCCAGCACACAGGTATTACAGCCCAGACAGTACACAGGTATTTCACAGCCCAGTACACAGGTATTACACAGCCAGTACACAGGTATTACAGCCCAGCCAGTACATAGCAGTACTTACCTCAGGGGACTCGTCATCAGGCCGCTCTCTCTCCCTCGGTCTGCGAGAATCACAGGTCAGGTGTGCATGCGTGCAGTCCCAGCACCAGCACGTCTGCCAGTCCTGCCCCGCTCCTGACCAATCAGTCACTGTCTGGAGGACAGTGAGGCCAGAGCCAATCAATGTATTGATATGCGCTCCCCTGGCTCACATCTATACACTTTAATGGCTGACCAATGGGCTTTGGGAATTGCTGTCAGCTGATCTCCCAAAAAAAAAAAAAGCCATATCCCGGCGCCCCATTTATTTATTTTGAGAAATCAGCGGGGGGATCAGCGGGGGGGGGGGGGGGGGGG